>PVKB01001183.1:0-101083 GCA_004027205.1 Ctenodactylus gundi | reverse complement strand
AATGTATTATTCTCTCTACGGAAATGTATGTATTCCTTATGAACCAGAACCCTTTGAGGAAGAAAGTGTATCTTAATAATCTCAGGTTCCCTAGAACCTCGCAAAGCATGTAACATGTAATAGGTAATCATTAAGCATTTATGGACAAGATCGATGAATGAATAAATAAGAGACTTAAATAATGCATGGTCTTCCTAAATCTAGGAAGAGGAAATTGAAATCACCTCTTCTCACTATTTTGGATAAATGGTACTGAAAGAGAGGCTCAAACGTTTAGCTAAAATATTTTTGGCAGAATTTCTTTTTCACTTCTATCTCATACAACACATAGATCAGTACATATCACATGTGGGCAGTTAAGAAATATTTAATGATGGAACAAGAAAAATCAAAGAACTCTCATTGTAGCTGCAGGACTGTAGTGGCATTCTATGAGAAGGCGCCCCCCACGTACACAGCGACGGTGGTCAGTGAGAGAGAATTCTGAGGGATGGAAGGAAAGTCGCTACCCATTAACCATAGTACCCATCAGAGGCATTAGGCTCATTGATCCCGTGAAGCAAGACCCAAGGAGGATGTTTATATTCCCCCAAACCACCTCACTCTTTCTGATTAAGTAACATGATGAACATAATATTTGAATGATATTAATATTTCTCTCTTAGGCTAGAGGAATGGCACAGCAGTTAAAGCACTTGCCTTACAAGCACAAGGCCCTGAGTTTGACTTCCCAGCACCACATAAGGCGGGGCATGGTAGCATCTGTTTATAATCCCAGCACTCGGAAGACTGAGACAGGAGGATTGCTGTAAATCCAAGGCCGGCCTGGCCTCCACAGTGAGTTCAGAACCAGCCTGGTATGGCCTTGAGCAAGGCCTTGTCTCAAAAAATACTAATATTTTTCTGTATAAATATTCATAATCAGCTGTGGAATTAACATATATGTAACATTGTTAAAACTTATTAAATACTATTCAGCCATAAAAAGAATGAAATCATGTAATTTGCATGAAAATGGATGGAACTTGAGACCATAATGTTCCAGTGAAATATATCAGACACAAAAAGTAATATTGCATGATCTCTCTCATAAGAGAAACTGAAAACATAAATAAATTAGAATTGAAGGAGAGATAGTAGAAAACAAAAAGGCTGATTGTTTTAGAGATGGGGAATGGGATTGGGGGGAGAGCAGAAAAATGCTAGTGTAGGGGGGATCAAAAATGATCAAAGTATTCTATGCACATGTGCCCGCCCCCCCTCCCCCCGAATGTGGCTATCCTGTATTGCAAACATACAACAACCATAATCAAAATTGGAAAAAAGAAAAATTATTATTGGGTTTTGATATTCAAAAGAGGACTTTAAAAGTGGGCATTGCTGAGTGAGAATTTTCTAGGTTGCACTAATACCTGTTTAACATATCAACACAAGTCTTAGAGTAACAGAAAGAGGTTTTCGGTCTTACAAAAGACAGAGAACAAGGAGACATGAACGAACAATTCCCCTTCTAGACCTGATAGTGACTTGTGGAGAGAGGATGGTGGAGCAAAGAGCCAGGAGAGGTGAGGAAGAAAACAAACGAGGTCTCTTCTCTAGGTCTTCAAGAGCCCCGTGTTGAGGAAGGACAGTGGGTAGGTTGGGACCAGGCCACAGGGTAGGTTGACCCACACTTTGATTCAACCGGAGACAATAGGTCCTACAAGTACATGGGAACTCATATAAATTTACAGTGTGACTGTGATGTTTTCGGTTGATAAATGAGCAGACTTGTGTACTTGAGGCCCCATTCTCTCCCAGAGTAGACATGTCATTGTGACAACTACCGACTGGTTACCGGTTTCAGGGGAGGAAACTGAAATAAACCTGCAGCCTCAGAACCAAGGTAGACAGCTGCAGACTTGACAGTATATGCAGAGGGGTCTTCTCCAGCCAGTGGATTGAGGTACAGCAAGCCGTGAGGGAGGGGCCCTGAGCAAGTGAGGCAAGCAGAAATTGGCCCAAAGTACATCAGCCACAGATGTCAGCTGCAGGCGCCAGCTGTGGACGACAGCCACGGGGTGGTGCCACGCATTCCTCCGCAGACACCCTGCACCTCACACCCAAGCACAAGTGCAAACACAGGGGCTGCCTTCCCCCTGCACCATGGGCCGTGGGCCTGCAGAAAAGAGAAAGAAAACGAGAATGCTCTGAAGAACTGAGCAGAGAAACCAGTCAATCTAGAGATTCCACATGAGTGATTGCATTGTGCTAATTGGAGTTTTCGGGGATTTGGGCTTTTTTTGTTTGTTTGTTTTTGCTACCCAAGAAAATGTGGGGCTCATGAAGAAGATCAGATTGCGTTCATGCATAAAGCAAGAAGGCACACCTCAGTGTTGTGTAATTTTGGAGCGCTTCTACTTACAGGCAGTTTAGGTTCCTGTCAGCTTAGCCTTGGGGCTCAGGAAGGGTATGTATGGTTGCCAAGGGAAAGCTGAAATAGACTACTCGACATCGTATCCTTCCAGCTGGGTTTCTGGACTTGGGATGGTCATGTTTGTCCTGCCTCCATCTTTTCTTTACATCTCTGTGCCTGATCCTTCCCTTCATCACCAGTTCTCTGGTCTCTTGACCCATTTTTATTCCTCCTTAAAGAGAGAAAAATGCCCATAAATAGGTAAACTGCATCAGAATGACTCTGGGGTGAAATTTTCAGCTATTTAGAAGAAAAAATGAGCCCAAACTACGCAAGCATTTCTCTGACCCAACTGTACATGTCACCGGGGAACTGTCTGATGATACTATCCATCAAGGGTACAGCCTATACCTGCTCTTCAGGTCAGGGAGAAATAAGAAAGAGGAGGCAACACTTCTTTACAGAACATCTCAGGAACCGAAGGAACTCGCAACAACTCAGCAAGTGGAGCATTCCTGGTGCAGTACATTAACTCAAGAAACCTCATATAAAAACCATGAGAAAAAAAACAAGTTATGCTCCCCAGAAACTATCTACAGTCACAGAAAGAAATGTGGAACTTTAAGTCAATAGCTAATTGAAATAACCTGGATAAATAGTAAGGTCTCCACTCAGAATTATGAAATGTCTTTGTTTTGAGGTTTTCCACACAAGTTTCTTTGTCTTCTGTTTGTTCCGAAATGAATCTGTCTCAGTGGCAACTCTGAGTGTTATTAAGGGACAAAGTTTTAGAAAATAGGAAGAAAGATTTAAGTCGCCCAATTTTGGGGTCCTTCCTCAAGATAAGGACAAGAGAGTAATAAAATTTCCCTACTCTGCTTCCTCTTTGGCGTCTGTTGCTTTGGACAAGCATTTCACTCAAAAAGGTTATGTTCTGAGTCACACTCAATTTGAAGCAATTCTGAGCCACATGAATGGAAAGAGAAAGCTTTGGAGGAACCAGTTGTCTTCTGCCACAGATCATGTTTGGCCTGTCATAATTCATTGGTGAATTATAAGATTAATGTTAGTTGAATTCCTACTATGATCTAGGCATTCCAGTAATTATTGCATATGCAACTATTTTATTTAATCCTTACCACAAGTCTATAACTTAAAATGTCATCTTCACTTTACAGATAAAATTTTTCTGGTTCAACTCCTTGGGTGGCTCACTGAATCACCTGGAGAGAAGCCTGTCTTTTTTCTCCCAAACCCTCCGGGAAAGGAAGCCCCCAGCCTCTCAGAAGGGCTCAACAGCACTCCTCTGAAGATTTGGAGCCTAAGTTCTCATTTGTCATCCAAATCTTTGTCAGACCACTGATCCTTTAGCGACACAATTGTGCATCCTGTGCACAACATTACAGGGGTTTCCTGAATCCAGATAAGGTGTCATCAGTCAGAGGACAGTCCAAGTACAGGAGAGATAATGAGGAGAATTTAGGACACTAAGATTTGCTCTCTGATTATGAAATACAAATTATGCTCTTCTTATTATAAAAGAACTATAGGGTCCTTACTTTAAAAATAAAATGGTGTATAATCTATAATTAAAGAGAGTGAAATTTCTCTGCAATTTTACCCTAAGGGTGCTACTGTGAGCCTTTGGTTTTTAATAAGAAACTGCCACTAGAAAAAGTGTGGCCATGTCTTTGGTCTCTGCCACCACCGTAAATGAACAACAGGACTTTTGTTAGTTTAAAATAGTGGAAAAAGCACATTACCTAGATGTGACTCTTAGCCTCTGATCTTAGGTAAGTTACTTATATTCGCTGAATCTCCTGCTGGGGATACAGCTCAGTGATTAGAGCACTTGCCTCAAAAGCAGAGGGTCCCAGGTTCCCGAGCCTCACATTCCAGCTGGGCATGGTAACCCACGCCTGTAATCTCAGCCCTTGGGAGGCTGAGGCAGGAGGATTGTCATGAGTTTGAGGCTAGCCTGGGCTACTTAATGAGTTTGAGGAGCCTGTCTCAAAAAGAAAAAAAAAAATAGAACTCTGAATGTCAGTTTCCTGCTTGTTACATATGCTAATGTTAACTCACAAGGCTAAGGACAGGCCTAAACGTGGTGCTGCGTAAAGCTTGCAAGACAAGGCATGGCACAAAGTAGGCATTTGACGACTGTCTGGATGAATAGTACAGATGTTAGAGATAGGAGATTCTGTCTGCAATGTCCAGTTACCAGCTGTTAAAACAGTATTCCGACCTCCACATTATTATTCCGTTTTCTCCACCACATTAATGGCTAACCTTGTAGTTTACAGAATAAACTCTTGGTTTAAGTTTGTTGAGTTTTAGTTCAAAATGTCTATAGGAACTTTCCTCTGTTTGTATATCCTCTATTGAATAATGAAGCTACTCATAATGAACACTCTAGAATTCATAACGATTTTATAATTTTCAGATCCTCAAAATAAATTTTTGGTAGTGAAAGTCAACCAACCTTACCTTTGATGAAATGAGACCTGGGAACTGCCACCTTCAGTCCTCGAGGAGGGGAAGAGAGTGACGCAATGCGAGAGCCCACTATGGGGAAGGCCCTGTCGGCCTAATGAATGCCCAGCCATCCCAGTTGGTTTGGTTGAAAAGCAAAACTCAAAGTCTCAGACTCTATGACTGCCAAGATCCTGTCACTCTTAATGTGCTCATTTCCAGCTGTGGCCCATGATGTCTCTTCAAACAAATTATTCTGTAACGATTGATCGTGTCCAACTCCCTTTAGATGGCCCATTACCATGTTTGAGAGTTAGACAGAAATACTGCCTGACAGATGATCCTCCTCTGGGGCCAGAAGTCTTAAAGTGTAACATCTCCCAATTGACTTGCCAGAGTGGGACATGCGTGGGGCCCACACCTAGCAACTGTGTCGGTGGTAACAAGGCCAACGTGCAGAAACACTCGGCTGCTTCCTATGTGCCTAATCTCCAGGCTTTGGAGCAGGGATGTGTCTGGGTTTTTCTCCTTTTCACCCCACATCTCAACCTCAAATAGGCAAGCAATTTTGTTGAATGTCTGCCTGCAACCAGCTGGATCATAAACTACAGAAGAGAACTTGTTTTTGTCTTTTTTTATTGCTTTACAATCGATTGCTCGATGTACACCTGTCACATAACAGGTGCTTGGTTCATATTTGCCAAATGAGTAAATAAAAGGCCATTTAAATGGTGATGTCTTTCCTCAGCTTTCCTCAAGGAAAGGAAAGACCTGATAGAAATAGTTAGAAACTGTGTCATGTAGATATATGCAATTATTTGTGAGTCAATAAAAATGAAAATAAAACAGACAAAATAATCAGACAGCAAATATGCTCATTCTGGGAAATAGATTTCTTACAACTTGAGACATATCAGGATGACTGTCTTAATTAGTATGAAAGGTATTCTTGATTCTAAGTTTTAGCTGCAATGTGGTAATCAATGCCCTTTACAGATTATGAAATAGCATCATAAATAGAGGAAAATGGGCTTATTTTTATTGACTTTTACTAGTCCTACTTAATAACGGGTTTGGAGTGGTCGCATGGATCATGTTACAACTTTTAGTAATTGATGTCAAAAAACCTTTTTTATAACATTCAGTGAGTTTATTGTTTGAAGTATGAGGGTGATTTAGGGAAGGTTCCAGAAATATTTTGTCCTCTGATGAAGTAAGAGAACCAAAATAGTATGATAATTCTTTCTTTATTTCTTTAAAAGAACTTCCCCATTGTATTATATAGTCAAGGCTGCCCATGACCAGGCTAGACACTAACTACAAGCTTTCCCCCTGTGGCACTCGTCCCCACGTGACATGTGTTCCAGTGGTTGCTGGTTACCCCAGTTCACTTGTTTAATCATTCAACATCATGTCTCCTGGCTAGATTGGAGTAAAGTCTGTTCTCACTTCTATTGTTCTTATAAGCCCCGTGCTTAGAGCAGTGCCTGGAATGTGATAAGTGCTTCATAAATATTTGCCAAATGAATAAATCAAATTAAGCCTACGTTACCGATGCCAACATTGGCGCTAACATGTCTTAGAGTCCAAGAGATGGCAATATCAGGATTTGGTCCCTCGGGCATCCATCATAGAAGGAGGTCTGTGCTTGGACAGACATAGGACCAATCCAGGTCCACTCTTATCTATAAAAGCTGCCATCAGGCATTTCATATCCCCAAGGCTCAGTGTTGATATTTGCAAAAATAGGAGAGACAGTAGTCGCCTAACAGGATACCTATGGCGATTACCTGAAATAAAAATTAAACGTACTTTGCAAAAACTGTTAAGATGGAAACAGCATCAGACTCTTTAAGTGTTGGACACACATCGCCGGTGATGGAAGTGACTGTGTTCCAGTAAGTACTTATCAATACTTAGGTCAACTTGTCTGCAAAAGAGGTTCTTAATCGACACTCTGCTGTTAGAACAGGCCCATAAAGAAAAAAAATATTTTCCATGTAATTGCAGGGATCAGAGAGAGGGCTCATTGGAATGAGACTAAAAGCTTTTTCCAAGTGATATATTCTTAAGGCTAATAGCTTACGTTTCTTAGTCCCAGTTATTTGTCTCCCTTACTACCCTCGGACCTACTACACGCGCCTCCTTTTTCTATAAATGGTTTTTAGCCCTGACTTCACAAACACTGAACGTGTCTGTAGATTTACCATAGTCAGTGAAGCGTGAGCGGCCGTGATACATGCTGCTCCCAAGTGGAAACCCTAGATGTGTCGGCGAGGCTTGGCTTGGCGCCAGTTTGAGCTCCTGCCCTCCACTACGGGAACGGCATGCCCTACTTAGTGTGTGTCCTCAGCTCGGACTCCGGAATGGGGCTACACATGCTTCCAGGTCAAGCCCAGGCAAGCCCAACAGAGCTGTAGCAGACCACAGCCCTCATGAAATGTGAGCACAAATGCTTGTGCAAGCCACAAGACGTCTAGGTGGCATGCCACTGTAGCACAACGTAACCAGTACACCACAGTCCACTCCGTGCCCAGAGCAGCACATGCTCCGAAGCTCAGGAATCTGTTTCGTCAGAGCTCTTGGTGAGATTTGCTAATCATTCAGGTTTGGGAACTGGTCTCCTGGACTACCTACGCCCCCTTTCCTTCTTCCTGCCACGTGTCTGTGG
Organism: Ctenodactylus gundi; assembly: GCA_004027205.1. NCBI lineage: Eukaryota > Metazoa > Chordata > Mammalia > Rodentia > Ctenodactylidae > Ctenodactylus > Ctenodactylus gundi. Next base: position 93,545 of record PVKB01001183.1, on the reverse strand, counting down.
GAGCAGAGCTTGACTAATGCTTTCACAGTTCCTATAACTCAGCCAGGAGGATTCCTAGTTGCCAGGCCACCAGGAAAAGAAAAAAAAAAAAATGACCTTCAGCTTTGGAGACGGTGACCAAATGTGGAGCTGCAGAAACTGAGTTAAGTCAGAGGCTTCAGAGTCACCTGATCGTTTTCCTCCATGTTTTGTTGGGAATGTAATAGCGTAATTTATTACTGAAAAAAGCAAGATAAACCTGTGAAAGGACATACTCTGTTGTAGACCAGATGGTTTACATTTGCATGTAGTAATTATTCTAGTTTTTGACAATCCTTAATAAGTCTGTCTATGGTAGCCCCTAAATAAATTACTATTGCCTAATCAATAACTAGCAGTTCTGCCAGTTGACAAGACCTTGGGGCACCCGTGAAGAGCAAGAGCACGCTGTCTATGGTCACTGGTAGAGACCAAGCCTTTGGTCCTGTGAAATACTTTTCAATTTACGTACATGCATCTGGGCAATAAAACTAGAGTTTGCATGCTTAGGTTCTGAAAAATAACAGTCTCCTTTTTCACTGATTACTTATACTTAGGCCATACACAGGTCATAGGTGAAGTTTTAAAAAATCACTTTAGTTTGCATGAGTAAAAATAAATCTCACAATTTGTTAGATAATATCCTAACCATAGTTATTTCTTAATAAAATTTGGACAGGACTCCATAGAGGGTGAGATCTATAACTAATAGTCATATTACTTCTACTGTGGGGACACTGTAGTCAAGATGCCATACTTGTTTTGATTTGTTTTTACTTTTTAAATGTTTTTTCTACTTTATTGAGGTATGATTGGCAAATAAAAATTGGATACATTTAAGGTGTACAGCATTGGCACACATGTGCATTGTGCGAGAATTAGTACAATCTGCTCTTCCTCATCACACATAGTTAATTAATATTTTGCTTATATAATAAGAATATGGAAGAGCTATTCTCTTAGCAGATGTTAAATATGCAATATAGTATTGTGGAGCATAGCAAACATACTGAACATTAGCTCTCCAGAATAAATTAACCTTGTGTAACCGGAAGGTTATGCCCATGGACTAAGGCCTTCCCACTTCCCAAAACTCCATCCCTTGGTTGTCTGCCGGCTTATTCCCTGCTTGTAGGAGCCCAACTTTTGCAGATTCTACATGTAAGAGAGCTCATGCGACACCTATTTTCTTTTTTCCCCATTTTATTAATATGTATATATACATTACATAATGTTTGCATAGAAGTTGAGTATTTTGTGCACATATGTATCACGTCAAAAGAGAGAGGGAAGGGTTTGTACTTTTGATGCAAAATCTGTTTTTCTGTGCTTGGTTTGTTTCGCTTACCACAACCCTCTTCAGTTTCATCCATGTTGTCACAAACAGCAAGATTTATCTTCTTTTTAAAGGCTGGATAATATTTCAATGTTTATGTATTCCAATTCTCCTTACCCATTCATCCCTTAACATCAACTTAGGTTGTTTACATATTTTGGTTATTATAAATACTGCTCCAGTGAACAGGTATCTCCATGAAGGGTGGATTTGATTTCCTTTGGGTATATGTTTCAAAGATAGTCACTGGGTCATATGGTAGCTCTGGTTCTAATTTTTTGAGAGACCTCCATACAATTTTGTAGCATAGGAATTTACATTCTTGTCACCAGGATGCAAAGGTTGGTGAAAAGATTTTTTTAAAGAGGGAACAAAAGGATAGGGAAATGTTTTAGTTACCATTATATATGACATAAAAGTGGAACCTGATTATCTGTCCTATTTTGGCTTTGCTGGATCGATTGTATTTCGCTGTAACTAACTATTCTTTTCATATTGTAAAAACAAAATTCCCAGAGCCTCAGGATTATAGCCAATAGGACAAAAACCATGTTTTTATGTTCTCAGCTTAGCCCAAGAGGGTTTTCTGAAAAGCATATTATTACAGAGCTTGAGGCTCATTAATTGGAATCCCTTACGTCTTTCTTTCACTACTCAAGTACCTCCTAGATCCAGAGGTAAAATCACTCACTTTAAACAATGAATTCACAACAAACTTCTAGTACATTTATTTCATCAGCACAAGAGACCTGGGAATATTTCATGTTCAAATACATTGAGATATTTCAGGAGAGAAACTCTACAAACCCCATTACCCCCTGAAGACGAAGGCCTACATTCCTTGGATCCTAGCTTCCTTCAGCTTCTGTCCCCCAGGACTCCCAGAACTTTGAAACTGATAAATATCCCATTATCCCTTACACGAGAGATTTAGTAACTAGAATTACTGTTGGTTTCACTTATTCTTTTCTTTTTAAGGAAATATGGCTATCTTAAATTACACTTCGTAAAACTTTAACCTAAAACACTCGAGGAGCGGTGCTCTAGGTGGAAATCAGTTACGTTCTGGACAGTCCATGCTGCAGATGCTGGTCTGGAAGGCGCAGGGCCCGAGTTCAATGCATCACTTACTTGAGTAAAACACAGGTATGTGTTTGCTTGCTTTGCATTTATCATTTCTTCTAAAAGGGGGACCAAAAATTCTCAGTTATAAGTTCACTGTATATTTAGATGCCGTTATGCTATTTTTATAAAGGCATGACATTCTTTCTTTTTTAAGTTATAAAAGTGTTCGAGAAATTATTCTAAGCAATATGTGTCCACCTCCTCAAAAATCAGAAGCACAGAGGATTTATCTGACATTACAGAGCCCAGGATAAGAAATCACAAGATAACAAAAACAGGATGCTATAAAAGCTACAACTAACATTGTGCTTCATGGCGAGATACTTGAAGCTTTGCTGCTAATATCACAAATAAGGCAAGTATGCCTTTTCATACTATTTTTCAACATTCGGGCTAATGTCATAAGACAGGAAATAAAAGATAGCTTGGGGAGAAATAAACCTTTTATTCACATATGACATAATCATCTATGTAGAAAACTTGGGAGATAAACTTCTGGAACTATAAATGTGCTGTAATAAATTTGCAAAATATAAATTTGAAGCTCAAAAGTTAATTACATTCCTAGATAGCAGCCATGAGTAAGGTGAATTTGAAATTATTAATAAAATCATGGCACCCTGTCATCTGTATCAGAAGCATATGAGGAAACCAAACAACTCTTATGCCAAAAAGTCAAAGAACTGAATATATGGTGGGATAATCCATGTTCATGGAAAGGAAGACACAATAATGGCAAGATTTTGGTTTTTTCAAATGTGATGTATAGATTCAACAAAACTGCAATTTTTAAAAATCCAGAAACTTATTTTGCAGATACCAATGAACTAATTCTGCAGTTCATATAGAAAGACAAAAGACCCAGAAGAGCCAACGTTTCACTGGAAAAGAAACAAATTGTATAACCAATATTATCTGACATTAACACTCACTATAAACTGAAAGCAAAGCAGACAGTTGGGTATTCTTGAAAAAAGAGACACATAGTTCACTGGAACAAAAGAAAATCTAGAAATAAGCTCATTTAAAACATTTGATTTATCTTTGACAAAGGAACAGTGATAATACAATTAAACAGATAATAGTTTTTCACAAATGGAACAACTGGAGGTTTACAACAAATCAACTAATTTAGACACATACTTTACACCTTTCACAAACACTAGCTCAAAATAAATTACAGGCTTTATTTATACAATAAATTATATTTAATAAAATGCAAAACCATAAGACTTCTGGAAAATAACATATGAAGAAAACTAGATGATCTTGAACATATGATGAATTTTAGACAAAATACTAAAGACATTATTTGTGAAAGAATTGATAAGATAGATTTTACTGAGCTTGAAAAATGCTCAGTGAAATATAATGTCAACAGAATGAAAAGACAAGCCACAGGTTGCAAAAAAAAAATGCAGAAGACTCATCTGACAAATGACTTTTACCTGAAATACACAAAGAACTTTCTAAAACTCAATGATAAGAAAATAAACAACCCGATTCAAAAACTAGGTCAATATCTTAACAGACACCACACCATGGAAGACATACAGATGTCAAGTAAGCACAAATAAACATACTCCACACCGTGTGTCAGGCAAACACAAATTAATACCAAAGAGTACAGCTTCAACTTCACACGGATTGGAGAGGTCAGTTCAGAGCCTGGAGGAATAGCACAGTGGTTAGAGTATTGCCTAGCAAGCACAAGGCCTTGAGTTTGATTCGCCAGCACTACACAAGCCAGGTGTGGTGACACACACCTGTAATTCTAGCACTCAGGAGTAGAGGCAAGAGGATTGCTGTAAGTTCAAGGCCAGCATGGACCAACACAGTGAGGTCAGGACCAGCATGGAGTACAATATTACATTGGCAAAGGGAATGTGCTCAAGATACACAACCAGATGGTTTGATGTGTGTACAACCAAATTAAGCAACGCATTCATCACCACCCGTAGTTATATGAGCCTGTGAACACTCTCAAAATCTGCTGTCCTGTCAAATTTTAAATAAACAAACATTACAATTTATTATAATCATGCTATACATTATATGAAGAGTTTGTACATTGCATGACTGAAAGTTTGTAACCCTTTACTAAAATCTCCATATTTCTTCCATCTCCAGACCCTGGAAAACATCATTCTACTCTCTGCATAAGTGCAATCTTTAGAGATTTCACATGTAAATGGCATCAGAACATACTTGTTCTTATTGTGTCTGACTTATTGAAATTAGCATAATATCCTCTAGGTTCATTCATGTTATTCCATATAGCAGGATCTTCTTTTTTTAAGAAAAGGCCAAAAAGTATAGCACTATGTACATACCCCACACTGCACGTATTCATTCATTGGCATACACTTGGTTTGCTTCTATGCTGGGATATTGTGATGATGGCAGTAAAGATGAGGTTGCAGGTGTCTCTTAAAGGTATCAATTTAATTTCCTTTGTGGGGTCATGTGTCCTGTTTTTAATATTTTGCATCTATTGAGCCATCCTTTCATCCCCCTAAAAATTTCCGCTCAATCATGGTATACAATCTTGTTAATATGAAGTTGAATTTGGTTAGGAACTATTTTGAATAGGACTATCTGTATTCATCAGGGGCATTGGCCTTTGTTTTTCTCACAGCATCTTTATGTGCCTTTGCTATGTGGTTAATGCTGGTCTTATATAATGAGCTTGAAATGCTCTCTCCTCTTCAAAATTTTGGGAGAGTTTTGGCATATGATTCTTTATTAAGAGGTTGGTAGAATTCACTTGGAAGCTGGTCTTGGGATGTTCTTGGTTATGAAGTTTTTAAATACTAATTCAATCTCCTTACAAATTATTGTTCCCTTGTAATTTTGTTTCTTTTCATGATTCAATATGGCTTGGTTATATGCTTTTGAAAATTAACCGAATTCTCATAGGTTGTCTAACTTGCTGATGTATGCTTGTTCATAATAGTTTTAGGCTCATTTGTATTTATGTCTTATGTTTAAAAATTTCTTACAAAAATAAACACACTTCCATCATACAATCCAGTAATCACACTCCGTATTATTTACCTGAATAAGATGAAAACGTGTAAACACACAAAAATCTGCACGAGGATGTATATAGCAATTTTTTTTTATAATTGCTCAAGCCTAAAAACAGCAAGAAACAGCAAAAAAAAAAAAAGCAAAGTTATCTTTTGGAAGGTGGTAGACAAAAAAGAAAACCTGTGATGCACTCAGAAGATTGAATATTATTTTATGAGGGAAAAATGACCTATGGAGCCAGGAGAAGATGTAGAGAAACCTTAAATGCATATTACTATGTAAAAGAGGACAATCTGAAAAGGCTGTCTATCATGTAACATTTTAAGAATACAATATGGCACTTAGGAGAAGAGAAAACTAGGGAGATAGTAAAAAAAAAATGATTAGCAATTGCCTTGATTTGGGGGAGGTGAAGAAGGGATGGGGCACAGCACAGAGGATTTTCAGGGCAGCCAGGACTTCGGCCTATGTAATACTACAGTGACAGAGACCTGGCATTGTACATTTGTTCAAACAGATAGAAGTAAAGCACAAAGAGCAAAAAGCCAATGTAAATGAGGGACGTGGGGTGATGCTGATGTGTCATGTTGTCATCAACTGTAACAGATGTTCTGGTCTGGTGGCAGATGTAGATAATGGGGGGTGTCAAGCATGTGTGGGACACAGATATACGTTCTCACTAATGCTCATAACTTTGTCTTTTTAAGAAATTATTATTGCCACCTAACTGGGTCTGAAGTGATATCTCCTGGTTGTTTTTCTTTGATTCTCCAATGATTTAATACATGTTAGCTATCTATATATCTTATTTCAAGAAATAACAAGCCTTTTCTCATTCCTTAATTGGGTTATTTATCTTATTATTGTTGAGTAGTGTTTATATTCAAATTACCAAACCATTATCATTGTATGACTTGCAAATGTATTTCTTATTCTGTAGGTTGTCATTTGTTCTCTTGATAACTTTTTTTGATGAACAAAATATTTTTTTAATTTTTGATGAAGTCTAATTTATCTATTTTGTCTCTTATTCCTCATACATTTGGAGTCCTATTGAAGAGTTCATGGCCAAATCCAACATCATAAAGATTTACTTTGTATGTAGTGTTGGTACTTACAATTCAACCTCATAGTTTATTTTGATTAAAATGTTGTATACGGTAGGAGGAGATAAGGGTTCAACTTCATCTTCCATATGTAGAAATAGAGGTGTAGTATCTGCTGAAAATATCACTTATTTTTCATTGAGCTGACTTGATATTCTTGTCAAAAATTTCATGGTGTAGATGTGTGGGTTTATTTCTGGGTCATTAGTTTTACTTCATACATTTCTCTCCTTATTTTAATACCTCACTGTTAATAAGTTTTAAAATTAGGGTGAGTCTTTCAACTTTGTTCTACTTTTTAAAGATTTCTTAGAGTAAGCTCTTTGAGGTTACTATGGTTATTTGAGGACCATATTTTCCATCTCTGTAAACAAAAACAGAAAAAAATTCTTGTAATTTTTATAGGAATTTTGTTAAATTTGTAGAGAACTTTTGATAATAGTGCTACTCAGTAATATTAAAACTTCCAGTCCATGAAGAGAAGATATCTTTTCTTTGATCTTCTTTCTTTTAATAATATTTTATTATTTTTAGTGGATAAGTCACCTAGGTTATAATATTGTCAAATATCTTTTTCTTCTTGCTGCTACTATAAATGGAATTCATTTTTTAGTGTACCTTTTCAAATGCTTTTTGTATACAAAGATAACTTATTTTTAATGGCTAATCTTGCATATGACACTATAGTGAGTTCATTTTTTAGATTTGGTAACTTTTATATGAAGTTTTTGAGATATATATATATATATATATATATATATATATATATATATATATAATAGGTTATCTCATTTAAAATTAGAGCTAATTCAACTTTTTGTCCAATTTGGATGTCTCTAATTTATTTTTCTTGTCTAATTGCTCTGGCTGGAATTTTCAGTACAATATTGAATGACAGTGTTGAAAATAAGCATCCTGATCTTGAAAGGAAAGTTTTTAGTCTACTATCATAGAATATTATTAGCTGTGAGATTTTCACAAATGCCTTTTTTAGATTTTGGAAATTCCCTTCAATTTCTAGTTTTATAAGAAAAAAATTTTTTTATCATGGACGGGTGTTGCATTCTATCAAGTGCTTCACTTAACCAATTGAGTGAACTATGTGTTTTTTTTTTTTTTGGAGTATGATGTATTACATTAAGTGTTTTGCTATTATTGAACACACTTATATTTTTGAGACAAATGTCATTAGGCCATGGTGTATAATCCTTTAAACATGATATTTAATTTTATTTGCTAGTGTTTTTTTTGAAATTATGGATTTTAATACTTTTTAAGACCAGGAAGAAGAATTCGTTGGCTGTAGTTCAGTGAGGACAAAAGAGAGTTGATTAGTGGAGACACATCAATAGAATAAACACACTTAATTAATAGAATAAAGAGAATATTTTCAACAGTGAGTTCCTGTGCCCTGGAATCTGTCTGGTTCTCTTCAACATTTTGTCAATGGCTTGGAGACAAAGAAGATAAGCATCACACTTGCAATTGACAGAGATGAGAGTTAGAACTAATATTTGAAAGAGCAAAATAAAAGTTTCAAAAGGTCTGGTAGCCTGGAATAGTCAGGACAATCCAACAAGATACATACCAAACTTAGAATCAGTTTTTTGGATTCAAGAAAGGGGTTAAGGAAGGGGATAAAGGATTGTTATTAAATTAATAGCAATTCCCACGAAGAGAGTTAGGATTAGGCTGACTGTAACACCTGACCCTAGCTGAGCATTTGGACACTCCAAACCAGGCGTGCACCCTGGGGTTGCGTTCACAGTGTTGTGACCACAGTGTATGTGTGCACACATGTGTGATGTGTGAGGCTTGCTTGGTGCTGCTCTCGGCTCTGAAGGCCCGTCCACATCTGGAACATTTACTGCCTGTAGTTATGGGTGCCAATTTTTAAGTGACAAACTGGACTTCATCCAGAGGAGAGTGACCAGGACAAAGAAAGGGCTCAAAATCATGTCAGGCCAGAAAGTGTTGAAGGAACTGGGGCTGCTCAGCCTGGGGGAGAAAAGATTAAGTGGGGGATTTCGTAGTTGTTTTCAAATCATGTGAAAGAAGAAATATACTTAGTCTGCATATTTCCAGAATGGAGAAAAAGTCCTAGAGGTAGGAATTAAGCAAAGGGAAAAGTCAGCCTTCTGCAAGGAAGACAGCTCCAATCAGTGAGTGAGTTCTGTAGCGTGTGTGAGTTGGATGTATTGTGAGTTCCAGAAAAAAAGCTTTAGCAGTTCAGAATCCCCACCCCTAGGACATTGCTTCTCACATCTCATAGCAGAAACACCTTGGGGTTGCACTTAAAGCGAGGCAGCCTTAAGAGTCTTCCCTTGGCGTTTTGGGAATCAGAAGTGAGCAAGAGTCAGGCTGCAAATAAGAGGCACAACTGGGGACGAATTTCTCATCAAGAGTAGACTTAGTTACAGCAAGAAAGCAAAATAGAATTATATGAGAGAGAAGAAATAAAGGGAAAACAGAGAGAAGAGTTTTAGAGTTTCGGATTCCAGATTTTCTTAAGTCCGTCTTCTGTCTTTTCACAGTAGAGTTGCTCAACTCTTTCTTAGATCTTGTAAAATACCTTAATATATTCCAAGGGGTAGTGGCTGTTACTTCAATTAGAATTAGGCTTTTGTTACTTTAATTTAAAGAAATCTGCTAACATCAGCTGTCTCAGGAGGTACTGAAAGCGGTGTTTAAGAGAAACAGGCCTGCTATTACCTTCCCAAAATTCTACGAAGTAAGAGGAATAGAAATGAAATAGTACTAGACATTAGTAATTTTTGAAGCTGAGTGATAGTCTTATCTTACTCTCTTTTTGTGTGTGTGTGTGTGCGCGCACGCATGTGTATATTTGACGTTTTCCTTAAAAATAACATGAAAAAGATTCCAGGATGGAAGGAAGTTCAACTGAATCAGGTTTTCAAATACATTAAACTTAAAAAAAAAAAATCTTCTTTGAGGAGGTAACTAGGATTTCATTTTTATTTTATTAATCTGGATTGAAGGTCAGGATACTATACTTTCTCAAATTTCCCAAAGAATTGTAACCATTGTTTAGTTGCAATTCTTGTTAAATGATATTTAGAGCATCTTCAAAATTTAAGATCTAGAAGTTAAAGAATATCAAAACCTGGAAGTGACCAACACTTTCAATTCTAAAATGTGGAAACTGAGATACAAAATTTTTAATTACATGGCTAGAGGGATAAAAAGATTTAAAATACAGACAATCCCATGCGCTCTCTCATCTTCTGATTACACAAAAAATTTTGATCAGTAATGTGATACAAAGAAAGTCAAGCATGTGTGTGTGGATTTTTGACTAGTGTAGGTCACACAGATTGTAGAAAAATTGTCATGGGTCGCACGCAAAGTATATAGCATACTTAATGTATACAAATAACAAATCTTTCTTTTAAAAATACATTTTGTTAAAACAAAGAAGGCAAGTGGCTCCAGGTTATGCCGCTTACATATTCCCATCTGTATCCACTGCACAGGGCTGATGTTATACATTCAATAACTCAATATACATACAATGCTCAATAGAGGAACACTTCTAACTAAAGAAAAAATAATAGTCAGGGACAGGTGTAGGAAAAGTGAAGATGTGAGAAGAATCCTTTCATTCTCAAATCTTTCTTTTTTTCTTCCCATATTTTCTCTTTATTCAGCCTCTGTTCTCAATTCTATCCCATTCTCTTTTTTTTTAAAAAAACTCACCCCCCCTTTCCATTCCATCCTTCCCATTCTCTTCCCTTTCTTTCTCTTTCTCTACCCCATTTCTTCTCTTTTTCTTCTTTCTATTCCTTCTCTAACTTAGTCTCTTTTTCTGGTGATCATATGGGGCCGAAGTATTCATTCCTTAACCACTATTACTATTGTGGTTATTTTTTTGTTATTGAATGCTTTACAAACATCAAAATGCACAAATTTATGCATCCAATTTAAGGAACTTACATGTGTGCACATATCTGTGTCACTAATTCAAGGTCAAGACAGCTCCAGTCTCCTTGCTGGTTCTCTCCTGTCCCCTCCCTGTCAATATCTTCTCCAAAGTTAATCGGTGTTCTCATCTCTATTGCCAGAGGTTCATTTTTGTTATTAGAACCATACACCTATTCTTTGTGTCTAACCCTTTTTGTTCAATATGATACTTGTGAGAACTGCCTTTGTCATTGTAAGCTGCTGGTATCATGTTCCCAAGTAAAAGTGTGTGCCCCTGCAAGGAATCAACTTTTCTTTATAAAATTATCAACCATTCTAAATGGTCTTGTAAAAGAAGGTTGGCTTGGGATGGATTTTTTTTCCCTCCACCCACCCCTCAACTCCCATCCTCAAACACCCTGTAAATTGATGCTAACATGATGAGAAACAAACAAACAGACATTTCCGGGGCTAAGTTCGTACCTCTGTGTCTCGGTGGAGCTGGAGTGCTAGCGTGTGGTCTCTCGGAATGGGATGTCACGGGTTATCTTCGTATTGTATGTTGCTCATTTCTCAGATTCGCTGCCATTGTCCCCACAGGACCCATGGATCCCAGGGAACTTCTTTTGGTTAAGAATTCTCTGATCTTACTCTATTATTTTTATTTCTAATTCTTTCCTACCACTAGAGGTCAGGGTTCAGTTACTGCTACACAGGGCTGAACATGTCAGAAGGGCCAATTGGTAACTAAAAGGACCCCAGCTGGGGCATCCTGGGATTGAATGGGTTGTGTGTTAAGCTGACCAAGGATGAAAAGGCTGAGACAACCAGGCAAAGAGGTTGCTGCTTCACCATGTGGAAAGCTGACCTCAAATGCCAAGAATTCTGTTTTTATTTATTTATAATTTATTTAGTGCGATTTATTTATATTTCTTGCTATTTAGCTATTTATTTTACTTATTTATGTCTTTAACACAAAATCAACATTTTACTTTGTTTCTTTTGGGTGAAAGAATGCTTCAAGCTCCAAAAAAATTTAAGTGTTCTCAGTCGGAAGTTTCTGAAATGTATGATTTCCATAATTAACACCAATTTTTAAAAAAAGTTCGCCCAAGCACATGTTCAGAAACTACTTGGGTGCAATGCAATATCTTTTTTTCCAAATAATTAAAAATGTTTAGCGGATGAACATCACTATCTTCTGGATGACATTTATTTGAAAATTCTAGAACCTTGCTGCTGAAAACATCACTTTGAGTGCCTCCTCACTCTCTACTCTGCCATCCTAACTCATCCCAACTTTAAAAGCCTTATATCAAGAGATAAAATAAAGACTGTAAGTTTAACCCCATTTCTGAAATTTTTCAATGCAAGAAGAGCAAAATTTAGGGATAATATAGGCCAGTGGTTTCCAAAGAAATGTATAAGCAATGAAATGTAGTTTTATCAAATCCATCCATAGACCGAGGCATAAAACAGGTAAAAAGTAGATTTCCTCTGACAAAGGAGGGGTGTGGATTGTGGCTCCTGCCCACCGTGCTCCCCAATCTCATTACTTTATTCAATGGCTCTTGAGAATATGGTTATGGGAAAAAGTAACTCCAGAAACTTGGTGGAGAAACAACTGGAGTCTAAATCCTTCATTTTATGAGAGAAGGTACCCATATCCAGAGTACTTTTCTACCTGAGTATCATATGTTAACAAAGCTATCTGGCAAGAAATATGCCTGGGAACTAATTATTTTTGCTTAAAATTTAGGTTTCTCTCCCTCAGGAAACAAACATTTCTCATGAAAGCATACACTTTTATGTATGGTATACACTTCATGTATAAAACTAAGTAGTGTAAGCTAGCCAGTTTTGCCAGACATTTACAATGGTGAAACATCAACCCTGTCACATGCAGATTTAATGGATTAACTCAAATTCTGATAGACCTAAAGTTATAGCAAGAAAAGGGATTTGATTCTTTTAAGGAAAAAAAAAAGTTTTAGATCTTGTGTCTGAACTAGAATTTGTTGCTATGGAGACCACTTGCTTACACCAAACGTTGGACAGCACGAGGGGAGTTCCTATGGTACATGAGAAAGGAATCTCTCATGTGTGAAGAAGAAAATTAGAGATCATTTCATCTGTGGGAGAAGGCACTGGGCAGCTGATAGAAAAGGAAAGGAAGGAAAAGCTGAGAACAGAGGACTCGGGAGGAGGAGTGAGGTCTCTATCTGCCTACGCCAAGGACACACGTGACGCTCATATGCCAGTGAAGTGGGGAAAAAAATCAGCAATGAAAACTTGAGAGCAACTGGCAGCAAAAGCTTTTCATACCAAATTACTCTCCCATATTTCAGATCTGTCACATGGCCCAGAAACCCTTAACCCAAATTAGGCAAGGTTTAATCGAGATGAATATTGTTCTATTTCAATTTAGGGGAAACCAGGGCAATTAATACTAGGCATGGATTAATGAATACTAGGAACTTGTCTATACTAGATGTTTGAAATTCTTTAGTTTTTTTCTAAATGCTGCTTCAACTTTAACTTCAAAATAGCTTTTGTCTTACTTACTTGTTTGTTCCTGGAACAAAATACCCAACATCTACAACTTAAGGGAGAAAAGATTTATTTTAGCTCATAGTTTCAGAAGGTCACACACAGTCTATGAATGGATGGCTAGCAATGGTGGAAGCACAGGGGACAGGTGTAGTCAGCAAAAAAGGGTCTTCACAGTATGACAGACAAAAAGCCAAGTGAGAGAGGAGCTAAGTAGCTAAGTAAAAGTGGCGAAAGTTGATGTCCGGAGACTCAGGCAAAGGCCAGATCTTCCCTAGGAAAAGCAACAAAAATGCTTCTTCCTTCTATTTAGTTCGAACACAGAGTGGGTGTTCTCTTCCAAACCTGCAAGTCAACCACACATACCTGAAAGCTATTCCCTGTGTGCTTCCCAATATCAACAAGCTGACACAATCCCTTCAACAGTCACAGCTTTGTTTTATTTTTAATAAATAGTTCTGTTTTAAATTTAAACCAGAAGAATCCTGCGATACCAGAAGCAAAAAGATTTGCTGTCATTCTTTTCTCTCTCTTCTTTTTTTAAGTCAGGAGAGATTATACATTTCCAGAGTACAGGTGAATAAGAGACTACTTTGTGGTAATACATAGGTAATACCAGCTATTGGGCCTAGAAGGGAATAAGCTACTAGTTGCAAAGCCAGCAAGTGGCCTAGATCTCCTAATTCCAGTTGCACCAAAGAGAATACCCCTCCATTCCATGAGTAGAACTGGGGGTAGCCTTGGCATTTGGATCCTCCTTAAGGTCATATCTTTTTATATTAAGTGTGATTTCACAGTTTAGCTCCTTTTACTTAGCTGCATTTTCATTGCTGAAACAGAATACCTGACGAGGCCAACAATTCACCACATGCCCATAATCCACCCCTCCTGACCGGGGTCCACTTGTTAACAGCACATGAAATCAAAAGACAGTTCACAATATCCAATTACATGGGCCTTTGGCGGGATATTACAGATCCAGATTGTAAGAGTTGTTGAGTCACCTGAGTGTACTGTGCTGAGGTGCACATGGGATGAGTTATGGAGATGTTTGCTGTATATGGACCTATTCACAACAAGTGTTCAGTTCCCGACATTTTGGAGGTGGGCAACAGGAGATGCTCAGAGTGAAGATGCATTGTCCAATGTATTCACTAAGCAAAGCATGTGAGCTTCTGCTCTTTCACTTTGGCCACTAGCTGCTATTTTGCAAAGCTGAGAGCCAAGAAACAGAGGACTGGTCAACTGAAAACCCTTAACTCCGAGGAACTGGGTCCAAGGTATGCTCTGAGCATGCCACATTCCTGGTGTCCTGGTAATTACTTATGAGAACGAGGCACTTCTCCACAGACACAAAGTTGGGATCACCAGGCAGGCAGAACAGAGAACAAAAGGTCAACACAAACTTCAGGACTGAAAGTCAATTAAAAGCTTGTTCCTGTCCATGGATTTTAATAAAAAATACATTTCTTGACATTTTTTTCCCTTTGGAATCCCTGTCCTTAAAAATGCTGGTGGCTGATGGAACCCTGGCTAGTAAGTATATGAGTGTTCAACATATTTTGTATCATGGAGACTTTCATCTTCATCGCCTTAATAATTGAGCATTCATGCCAAGCCACTAGCCTGACTTCTGACCCCTTTGCTTTATTGACATTCCAAGTTAAACCCTGAGTTTGCTCCTTCATTGGGAAAAGAGGAAGGTTTAGCCTGCCCTGCTCTTGAGAATATCTTCTGAGCTCTTCCGAGGCTATACCATTAACTTCTCTCCCGACACAGAGAAACAGAAAAGGACATACGGGGCTGAAGCCAAGTTCAAACAAATTCTAGGTTTATAGATGATTGGAGGCATGAGCTGTTGACAAAGGCTGGGACTACATCCATAATTCAGGGAGGCCAGGGATATGACTTTATGTTTTGAAACTCCCAGGGAGCCCAACTGATGAATCTTGAGCCACTGATTCAGCAAGGCAGGCACACTGAACCATAGGATTAGCAGGGAATAGCAGCTTAGATGGCCAAGGACAAGAGAAGGAAGAGGCTCTACCTCTCCTTTAGGATTTGAGAAAATCTCCAACACCAGCACAAGACCAGGTCCTTTCTAATAGGGGAAAGAGGATGATCAGGGTCTGGAGCCCGGACGGGAGGAGCAGACTCCATGGCGATCAGAGCCATTCACCAGCCTGTGTATAAAATAACACAGCTGTCTGGATGTGGGGTGTCCCTCAACAGCCTCATGTATTTGGATGTTGTGGATTACCTATGGATACTATGTTATGTTGGTTGATAAGACCTGGCTGAAAGAGGCGGATGCTTAGGGCTTGACCTGAAGGAGTGTGTGCGGGGCCTGCCCTTTCTCCATGAGCAGCCTGACTCCTGCTCTTCCTCCTACCATGTGCTTCTACCCTTTCCAGCCTCCGAGGTACACACTGTGACATTCTGAAACTGTAAGCCAAAATAAATCTTTTCTCCTTTAAATTGTGGATGTCATGAATTCTGTCCCAGCAATGAAAAAGTAACTAATTCAAAAGCCTTGAATTAAAATCGCAAAATTCGCTACACATTCATGTCTGCAGGTAATTTCCTCCCGAAGAATAGGAAATTCATCATAGTACTCAGTTATTTAGATGTATAACTTGGATTCAGGCAGTGTTCCATCTCTTACAAAATGGTGCTGTAGTTTGGATCTTAAGTGACCCCCCTGACCCCGAAAAAAAGCCTCATGCGTTTGCAACTGTGTGTTATTGGGAGGCAGAACTTGGCTCAAAGGGGCAGATGTTTGGGGTTTGACCTGGAAAGATTTTATCAGCTTGTTGAGATTGGGGGTTGCTCCGGGCAGAGCTTTCAGGTGTGTGTTTTTGACCTGAGGGCCAGGAAGTGAGGGAGGGGCACCCATCCTTGGGGAGAGGCCCAACTGGCAACCTGAGTTAGATATAAAGGAAGGAAGAAGAAACATTGTTACAACTTCTTCCTGAGAAAGCCCTAGCCTTTGCCTGAGTCTTCAGTCTCAGCTCTGTCAGCAATGAGGTGAGCAGCTCTCCAGCCTCTGCCATGTACCTCCACCGTTGCTGGCTGCCCCATCAATGAACTCTGTGTATGAGAGACCCGAAACTGTGAGATAAATAAATCTCTCCTGCCTAATACTGTGGATTTTGGATATTTTGTCACAGCAACAAAAAAAGTAACTAAAACAGATACTTATTGAAACAATGTAGTATGTGCCAAATACTATTCTGGTCATAAATCATACAATAATGGGCAAATTGACTTTCTGCCCTTATGGCATTTATAATCTAGTAGAATAAGTTGATACTAATCTAGTTTATGTCTCACCACATAAGAGTGTTTAAGGAGAAGGAATCCACTTAATATGTGTTTTTGCAGAAGAGCCTTCTATGGTCACACATCTGATACTGCACTCTTCTCTGCCCCTACAAACCTCTTTGAATAGCTTTCTACTTTCCTTTTCATGAGTTATTTTTCTCCTTTCTGGTGCCTTTTTAGAGGACTTCTCATTGGAAAATGGCAAGGACTCTCCACTTAAATGTAAGAAACAAGATCCTTTGCCTTAGATGATCGTGGGGTGGGAGGCCTCCCTTTCATATTAACCAGGCTACACAACAGGACCTACTTACAGAAGGAATTGAAAAATTACTCTGCCCTAAGACAGGGCAAGTGGGGAGATGAGATAAAGAGACATTGTAAGATGTATTGTATAAATGCCTTGGAGTTAGATATTGGTACCAAATTCCAGAAAAATTAGACTGGAGCTCTGACCCAGCTGGAGCACATGAAGAGCTGGCAAGCGATTTCAAGCTTCTCCAGGGAAGCAGATACATGGATCGGTTTTAGGGACTGGGTTGTCTCCCAAACAGTAATCAGATTCCTGTCTTGCATCCCACAATCCCACAGGTGTAAACCACATGAACAAATATGTGCTTGGGGGTGAGGGTAGGGGTGGTGGGGAGGTGATGACAGCTCTGAATTCATAATGCATCATCTCAGGTGGCAGCTGTGCATCTGTTACATATTTTGAAACCTCCCTCCCATACCAGTGGAGCTATTTCAGCAGATAATATCTAGGACTGACTAAGGAAAAGTCATATGTTACCTAATGTCTTGAAATGGCTCAGGAAGATGGATAAGGAGAAGGTGTTGGGGTTGAAACTTGTATTTTCCCTCCTTACTTTCAAAATTATTTGGACGGCAGTTCTGGCTGAGTCTTGGAAACTGGACTTAATTAGTGGAACTACCTCTCTCTATGTGGGAGCTCTCGGTCAGGCACTCTGGGTCCCTGCTTCCCCAAGCTCCCTCTCAAGGATAGGGATTTGAACAGTTGCAGCCCGTGGGGCTCCTACAAAGTATTTCCAGCCCATATGTGGCTAAAAGCGATAATCCCAACACGTTTTGCAGGAAGAAAAATTGTGCTGGGAACAGCCAGTCAAGCATTTGCTGAGTTTTAGTAGGAGGTGTGAAAAATATGTAACTCAATGCAGGGTCATCCCTGCTGGCCTCACTGCTAGCCACGGCATGTGGGAAGCAGGGTGAAGGCAGCACCAAGCTAGCATCCATCTTTCTGTGGTCCCATTAATCTCTCCTCTTCCTGAAAACCTACTTATCTTGCAATTGGTTTAAAAACCTCTCAGGACTGCAGAGGAGGGCTGACAGACCTCTGTGCTAATTAGAAAAAGACGTCTCACTCTTCAGTGAGAGACTTGCAGAAAGACGCCCCCTCTGGGCAGACCAGTTGGTGAAGGTGAACCTTCTTTCTGGCAGACCCGAGGCTGTGACAGGACTCATTGCTCGGCCCAGACAGAGAGCTGGCGTTAGGGTTCCCATGAGTTCACTCGGCCGGACCTCATCGCCCTCAGTGTCCTTGGACACCAGGCGTCCGCTGTGGCTCACAACATTGGGTGTAAGCATGTTCTATGAAGGAATGCATGTTCTTCCCACCAACCCCCCGTGTTGATGTGTGCATTACTATTCCTCTGCGCTCAAGGAACACAGAATGCTCACAACCTGCTCTGAGGTCTGAAGGAACGACATAATGGGACGATCAAAAAGAACAGTGACAGTGTTGACTTCGGCTGCACTGTCCTACTTAACGAGGTCAGTATGGCTCTAAGCACACAGTTTGGACACACATACTTGCTTAGGACTCAAATACTTACTTCCATGATATTTTCCCATCATTTTGTTTCCAGCTTTGAAGTGGTGTGAACACTTAGTTTTATATTTTTCCTGATACTGGGGATAATTTTTTGGTTTTGACACTGGTTTGAGGTTGTTTCTGATCTCCATGAGCCATTTTATCAAATCTTTTTCAAAAATATTGCCTTCAAAATGCTTGCTGACTTAAGACTTCACTCTTCCATGATAATTGTCCTAATAATTATCACAGCAAAAGTTTATTGGGTATTTCCTAAATTTCATGTACTCTTCTATGTGTTCTCTACAGATTAAAATATTTTAATTGCCTCAGAGGCCTCACAATGTCGGAATTATTGCTATTATTTCTATTTCAAGATGTACTGAGCTAAAAAATAATAATTTGACTGGGGCACATAACTAGTGATGAATAAAGCCAGGATTTGAGCTTATGCAGTCTGGCTCTAGAACTCACATGTTTACCACTATGGTAAAATATATTGTGTTTGTGTATTCATTTACAGATACCTTGTCCACCCTCTACCCATCCTCTCATCCATTGCTTAATTTATTCACTTATCTTACAAACGTGAGTATCCCAAGTTCACTCTAAGTGTGTAGGGTCAAACCAAGAGCAAGCTGCACATTCTTAAAGCCATGTTTAGAATACTGGACTACACGGACAAGGATGCAGGCAATGAGGTTTCATGTAGATTCATGTAGACTTGACTTAGACATCTATCTTGCTTTTAATGTCCTAGTTTGGGAAATTTCCTTTCCCATTGTTCCTGTTAAAAGGGCAAATCTCAGTGCTATATTCATAGCATATCACTACCTGCTGGCCACAGATGGCTAGAACAACGTAGATATCTGACTTACAACCTACCAAGACAATGAATTTTAAACTTCCAATTAAGTTGTGCAGGGATTTTTAAGAATAATTTAACTTTTTAAAAATAAAATTTAACTTTATAAAAATAAATACTTGAATTCCAAATTCTGTAACACATTAGAAGCATGGGGCTTGGGGAATTAGTGAGTCTGTGTCCACCCCTTTTAACAGAAGTTCTCCCCTTTCCTACCTGTCCTTTGCCTCTTTTTCTACCTCGTCATTCACGTTTGGGCCTTTTTATGTTATTACTTGTGTGCATGTCCTAAGACGGACACCTGTCTCTAGTCTGTCTTTTGTGCTTGGCCTGTTTCACTGAGCATTATTGACTCTAGGTGGCTCCATTTTTGTTCAAATGCTTCATATCTGTCTTTCTTTCTGGCTGCATAGTATTTCATTATGTACAAGTAACACATCTTTAACCATTCCTGTATGAATGGACAGGTAGGTATTTTCCAGGATTTGGCTATTATGAAGTGCGCTGCTATAAAAATGGATATGCATATGTCTTTTTGGTATGTTGACTTTATTTCTTTTGGAAATATGCACAGTAGATCAGTAGCTGGATCAAACGGATTTTTTTTTTTTCAGCTTTCTAAGTAATTTCCAGACTACTTTCCGTAATGGTTGTACCAGCCTGCATTCCCACCAGCAGAGGATTAGAGTTCCTGTTTTTCCCCACACCATTGCCAACAGTTATTGTTTTTTGAGTTCCTGAAGTAGGCCACTCTCACTGGGGTGAGGTGAAACCTCAATGTTGCTTTTATTTGCATTTCTCTGATGGCCAGTGATGAGTAACACTGCTTCATATGCTTGTTGGCCACCTGTACTTCTACTGAGGAGTTTCTTTTCATTTCAGCTGCCCACTTCTTAATGGGATAATTTATTTTAGGGGGTTATATGTTTTTCAGTTTCTTGTATGTTCCAGATATTAATCCTTTGCCTAAAGTGTTACTGGTGAATAATTTTTCCCACTCTGTGGGCTGTCTCTTCACCTTGCTGATTGTTGATTTTGCTGCACAAAAGCTTTTTAACTTAATGTAGTCCCATTTGTTCATTCTTGCTGAGATTTCTTGTGCAGTTGGTGATCTCTTCAGAAAACCCATTCCTGTCCCTATGTCTTCTAGGTTTTTACCTATTTTGTCTTCCAGTAAGATCAATATTTCGGTTTTGATGTCCAGTTCTTTGATCCACTTTGATCTGATTTTAGTGTGTGGAGGCAGATATGGTCTAGTTTTTCTCTCCTGCATGTGGAGATCCAGTTTTCCCAGTACCATTTGTTGAAGATGCTGCCTTTTGTCCAATGGATTGTTTTGGCCCCTTAGTCAAAGATCAGTTGACTAAGTGTGTTTGGGTTTGTTTCAGTATCTGCAATTCTGTTCCACTGGTCCTCTTGTCTGTTCTTATACCAGTACCATGTAGATTTAATCACTGTTGCTTTGTAGTATTTTTTGAAGTCTGGGGGGATTGTGATGTTTCTGGTTTTGCCCTTTTTACTCAGAACTGATGTAGAGATTCTGGGTCTTTTCTGGCCCCATATGAATTTTAAGGTTTCTTTTTCTAGTTCTGGTAAGAATATAATTGGTATTTTGATTGGCATTGCATTAAATCTGTAGAGTAGCTTGAGGAGTATGGCCATTTTGACAATATTAGTTCTTCCTATCCAGAAGTGTGGATGTCTTTCCATTTTATAAAGTCCTCTTTAATCTCTTTTTTTAGGGCTTTGTAGCTTTCTTTGTATAGGTCTTCCACATCTTTGATAAGGTTCATTCCTAAGCATTTTATTTTTTATGTTGTTGCTGTTGTAAAGGGTGTTGTTTTTTTTTTTATTTGTCTTTGAATTTGTTATTGGTGTATAGTGATGCTATTGATTTGTGGGTATTGATTTTATAACGTGCTACCTCACTGAATTTATCAGTTCTAAGAGTCATTGGGTGGAATTTTTGGGGTCTTCTATATAGAGTATCATGTCATATGAAAATAGGGATATCTTTACTTTTTCCCTTCTCCTGCATGTTGTTTTTATTCCTTGCACTTGCCTGATAGATCTTGACAAAATCTCAAGCATTACATTGAATAGTAAGGTTACAGTGGGCATCCTTGTCTTGTTCTCGAATTTAGTGTGAATGCTTTCAGTCTTTCTCCACTTAAGATTATATTGGTTGAGGGATTGTTTTAAATAGCTCGAATAATGTTGAGATTGGGTCGCTCTATTCCTATTTTCTTTAGAGTCTTTATCATAAATTGGTGTTGGATTTTGTCAAATGCTTTTTCTGCATCTATTGAGATAATCATGTGTTGTCTCAATAGGTGATAACACAAAGATGTTATCTTTGCATCTGTTAATGTGATTACATTTATTGATTTGTGTAGGTTGAATCACCCCTGCACGATTGGGATAAAGCCCACTTGGTCGTGGTCTATAATATTCTTTATGATTTGCTGCATTCTGTTGGCAAGGATTTTATTGAGTATTTTTGCATCTACATTCATTAGGGATATTGGCCTGTATTTTTCTTTTTTGTTGGGTCTTTATCTGGTTTTGGAATTAGAATTATTCTTCCTTTGAGAAATGATTTGGAAAATTTTCCTTCCTTTTCAATTTTTAAAAAAAAAAGTTTGGTGAGCGCTGGTCCTAAATATTTTCTAAAAATTTTTATAGAATTCTGCTGGGAGTCCCTCAGGTCCTGGGTTCTTATTCATTGGAAGTGTTTTATTACTTCCTTGGTTTCATAGGTGGATATTGGCATATTTAGATGCTTAATTTCTTCTTCATTCAGCTTTTTCCCACTATTTTTTATTAATATACAGATGTAATACATAGTATTTACAATAAATTTGGGTGTTTCGTACACCTATGTATCATATCGAGTTTACAATCACTTCCCATTTTCTACCCTCCCACCCCCTCCCTATCCCTTCCCCCGGCTCCGGCTATCACTTCATATAGTTCCGCGATCACTTCATATAGTTCCAAAGAATGTCTGTGTTCTGGGTTTTCCAAGTCAGAGAAACCAGTTGATATATGTTTAGAAACTCACTCATTTCTTTTAGATTTTTAAATTTATTGGAGTACAAATTTTCCAAGTAACTTTTTATTTATTGTTGTTTGGATTTCCTTGTAATCTGTTGTAATTTCTCCTTTTTCATTTCTGATTGTAGTGATGTAGGTTTTCTCTTTCTTTTTTTGTGAACTTAACAAAATGTTTATCAATCTTATTTATCTTTTCAAAAAACAACTTTTTGTTTCATTTATTTTTTGTATTTTTGTTTCTATTTTATTAACATCTGCTCTGATCTTTATAATTTCATTTCTTCTCTTAGTTTTGGGGTTGGCTTGTTCTAGCTTATTTCTAGAGCCCTGAGTTGTGGAGTTAGATTATTTATTTGGGCTTTCTCAGTTCTTTTTATGTGTGCCTTTATGGAAATGAATTTTCCTCTTAATGTTGCCTTCATTGTGTCCCAGAGGATGTGTTGTGATGTGCTACCATTGTCATTTGTCTCTACAAACTTTTTAAATTTCTTCCTTGATTTCTTTTGTAATCCAATGTTTGTTTAGAATAGTGATGTTCAGTCTCCATTTGTTTGAGTTTTATCTTTTGTTTCTGTTGTAGTTGATTTCTAGTTATATTATGCTATGATCTGACAGGTGTACAAGGAATTTGAACTAATACATAGTGGAGGTACACCCTTGACCATGAAGAGAAAAAATGAAGTTGGCACATGAGTCCATACACAAAGCAAGGAGGCTTTGACCTAGCAAAGGCTCTGACATGGGAATAGCCATGGTAGCCTGTTGACCATTAAAGACTTGACTTTTTGCTTGGGAGTTAGCCTCTGGGCCATGAGTAATGAAATATGAGGTTAGTTCAACAAAATATTACAGATCCCATGAGCCACAGGAATAACAATCTGAAGACTATCATAATTAGTGATTGTGGGAATTAATTCTGATAGTGGAGGATCTGTAAGGCCACAAGCAGATATCTGTACACAGTGCAAGAGGCTGGTGATTTTAAACAGTTCCTTATTCAAACTAAATCACACAGAGTACCTCAATATGCAAAGCTTGTAAAAAGATAGCCATTCTGTTAGAAGGATCAAGGTAATGCTACATTCCTTACCAAGTCCCTAAAAGATGGCTGATATGCACCAGAGTTGCCTTGCTTGAAGGTTTTCCTTTGCAAGTTTTGATCAGAAGAAGGTTAAGAGGAAAATTTGCACCAAAGACTGTCAACCAAAAAGTCCTGGAGCTTCATAATGGGTTCAGAGTGAAGTCTAGGGCCCCTGCAAGAGCCCAGAAGTGAAGGGTTAAAGGCACAATAAGGACAAAGCTTCAGACTAATTTGAAGGATAGACCAGTGGCCAAGTTTGTTAACTGCACCTGGTTACTCTCGGGGGTTGGTGTGAACTTCGGTTCTTTATCATTTAGTTGGAAATGGTCTTCTGAATATTTCAGAGGACACAGCTGGACTTCACGTCTATGTAGGATGATTTCAGTCATGCAATTTCAAAGAATGGTGTCTAAGGGTGTTCTTATTCTCCATTTGATTCTCAGAGTTTCCACACAGAAAATAGAGGGCTAACTCTTGTTGAAATACTGAACCACAATAGAATTATTATAATGGAAATTGGTTACTTCAGAATCTTTCAATTAGATCAAAATGTTGCTACACAGTAGGAGAGAAGCCCAATTCTTCCACTATGAGTTCAAGGCAAGACATCTACTTAAGTAAAGGACTAGCTTAAAAAAAAAACAACTATCTTTCTTTGACCTCATATCTAGAAATATAAATAGATTGCAGCCTTCAGTGTTAGACATAGTGAAATGAATGCCCACCTTTTAGCATTCTAGTATACTCTGGTTTATGACCATGGAAATGCTATTTAAGTTCCTTCATTATCAGTTTGCAAAGCAAGGAAAATCACAACCTCTGAGGATGGTTCTATAGTACAGAAGAAAGCAGGAGGTAGGCAGTGAGTCCAGTGCCTGGCAGAGAACCCACAAGTTACATGCTCAATTAAATGAATGAGAGAAGTTACTTCAACTCTTGCTATATTTTCCTCATCTAAAAATGAATATAATTGTACATGTTTGACAGTTTTTTGAAGGTCAAATGAGATAATGCATGTAAGGACAATCAGCACTTTCATATTATTGATAGTAAGTATAACACATGGTTGAAATGAATGACCTCAAGTGTAAGGAAAGGGACACAACTAAACTTTAGAAGTAGGTTAAATTGTTTTTCTATCTCTTTATAAATTTAAAAGATAAAGCAAAAAATTTCTTGCGCAGCACAGTCAAGGCCCAGGGGAGCTCAGTGGCTAACAACAAAAAAGGGAAGGATGTGTGCATTTTGGGCTTCCAGGGACACCGGAACCCTGGCACCGGTCCATCCAGGTGCTTGGGCAGCGGAATCAGAAGCAGTGCCTCCCATGTGGAGCTGAATCAGAATTGTCTCTGTCTGTGTTGTCCTGTCCACTGGGACAACAGAGACTTTGTCTGTATAATTTGTTCTCTACAGTAAATATTATTTTAGTGCCACCTACCAAAGCAAGTTCAAGAGGGAACCATTCCAATATCCGATCTTAATATTTCTCCTTTTCTTTAATGAGACTATTAGTCATTTTATTTGTAGGTTCATTTATTTATTTTCATTGGCATGGTGTAGATTTTGACTTTTCCTGTAAGTATTTGAAATAGTTCGATAATAATAAAAAAACACATATAGAAAGATACCTTTGAAATAAATGCTAAAATGTTGATGAATATAGTAATTAGTAATGAATGTAAAAATGGTACCAAATAATTCAACGTAAATGAAAATATGAAATTGTAAGTCAGTACGAAATTACTGTTGTTAATTAAAATCTACAGTTTTATGTCATTTTCCATAGTTTCCTAATATCTTCTTGTTTTAGAAAATACTTTGGCTTTAATATCATAAGATTTACAGCTACTATAGCAGCTAGGAAGAATCAAGGAAATTCCAATAAAGGAAAGAAGACAACCAAAGCAGTGAGAGAATGGAAAATATCACAAAAATAATTTATGATTTGTCAGTTTCTGATCTCCAATAAGTTATTGAAAAAAGGAGTTGGTTGGAGTGAAATTGCTCACTGACTGAATTCAGCAGAGTAGACAGGGAAACTCAGGGAAGGTCCGTCAGCTCCAGTCTAGGTAAGCACCAAGCAGAAACCGGGTAAGTAATAAACGGCATTATCTTGTCAGCCCTTGGAGATAGGCTGAGTAATGTAACCACATGTTGTTATTTAAATTTAAATTTACTAACTGTAAATAACATTAAAATTCCAGTTTATTTGTGTTAGGCACATTAGGTATCTACTACTGTTATCGGAGAACAGAAGGTATATGTGGGCAATATATGGAGTTGAATTCTGGCTCTATCACTTCCTATCCACATGACCTTGCCTCATTCAAATTATATCTTCCGAGCCTCAGTTTGCTTATCCATAAAATGAAACAGTAGCTACGCTGCTAGTGAGGGTTGCTGAGCATTATAAATCACATGTTTGCAAGTCGTCGCCTTAGCAATCTAATGCACAGCAGATGATAATGACGGTGGCAGTGATGAAGGAGGAAAGGATTCAAGTCCGTCCACAGAAAGCTTCTAGTGTGACTATTAGAGCATTTTGGTCATCTCTTATGAAATAAATGTATTTTCACCAGGACAGCTCTGATACAAAACCTCCCTTCCCAATACTTTTCTACCCTATTTTTTCAGGAAGAACATGAATGATTATCAAATAACTTTAAGGCTTGAAGGTATTACAGCCCAAGAGCTAAAAGTTGCAACTGGACTCAAATCTAACATCAGCCTATGCAAGATGGAGCAACGTTACATGATGTAATCTGTTCTCTAGCTGGAACTTCAAGAACCAGAGCGCAGACACTGGGGAAAATGTTGGGCCACAGACAGAACTGCTCCTTTGAGACTGCCTGTGATCCCATCCTTGCTCTTTTCCTGATTTCTGTCAGACAAGACTTTGCTTAAAATCCCCCTTGCTGTTAGAAGGGCCAAAGCAGCCCTTTCTTCAGAGACCAGCACATCTGCACTTGTTACGTATTTTTTTTTTCTGTCTCACCAGCCATTTGCAACATCTGGATAAGTAGCTACAACACAGCATCTCTTCCTGTCTTGGGGCTCAGCCTCCTGTGAACCACAGGGTCACGTGCTTTGCTAACCTTCATGGCTCACTCTGCTGTTCCTTCCATCAGTGCTGTCATGCCCCCAGTTGGAAGGTCAACGACCTGTCTGGACAATAGGTCTGCTATAAGTGGGACTTTGCCTTGGGTATAGATGACTCATAAATCATATCTTAATAACAGTAATACCATCCCCTGTTGTCTAGCAGGTGTGTTGCTGAGTGGACTGTGATCTGTCTGGATAGTCAGGCTTCTGCCAAATACATATTTGTGGACTCGTGTAGCGCACTTACCATTGCCAGTGTTTTTTCTTTCTTGCTTAAGCAGACTTTTTTTTTCTAATTCCAGCCAAATCCAGCGTTAGGGATATGCAAATGATGACTGAACAACCCAGATGCTTGCTGAGAATCTCTATACAGCTCTTCTTGGCATTGCACTTTATAGGACAGCTATTTCAATAGTTCCAAAGCATTTCAAAAAGTGGGAAAGAAATTTGCATTTGCTAATGTGTCCTATGCTAGTTGCCACACCTGTGATTTTTTATTTACTCCTCCCAACAGCGTAACAAGGTAAGCATTATCTTTATTTCTACTTTATGAATGAGGAAACTGAAGCTATAAGAATTTTAAGAATAATACCACTAGTAGTAATTGAACTCTGATGATTTCAATGGTGATAGAGGATGTTGCCTCCTTTAATCTTTAGATCTGTCTAATAAGATAATCACTAGTCTCGTGTTGCTAAATTTAAATACATTCAAATAAAATCAAGTTTAAAATGCAGATCCTCAAACATTTTAGCAACACCTCAACACTCACTCCTGTGTGCAGCTAGTGGTTACTGTCTTGAATTACGCAGATGTAGAACATTATCGTTGTCACTGGAACTTCTACTAACCAGCGCTGCCCTTGAGCAATGTTTATGAACTAGGGATTATTATTATGATACCCATATTTTAAATGAGAAAAGGGAGATTTTAATTGGCTATGTAACTTGTTGCGTAAAGGTGACAGAGCTAGAGTCCAGGCCTGTAACTCCAACACTCTGGGAAACTGGGGAAGGCAAGATTATAACTTTGAACTCAGACCAGGGAACTTGATGATTTAGCAAGACACTGTTTTAAAATCAAAAATAAAATGGGCTGAGGATGCAGCTCAGTGTGAAGGCCCCAGCTCTTCATTCTCAGCAACACACACACACACACACACACACACACAGAGTAACAATGAGTGAATTTGATCTGGGCTCCGGAAGCTCTGCTCTTAACCTCTGTACTGTACACCGAGTAACTTCTCTAAGGTCTCCCACTGGTAAGTGATCTCCATGACAGTCCTAGGCAGAGACCCCCTTGAAAAATTCAGGAATAGCTGTTCTAGTCTCTCAGCAGACTCTTCCCAACAGGCTTTATCCAGTGTGGTAGGCTTGCTATCAACTTTCCTGTCATTGTCCTGATCCAGTTTCACTCTTTGCCTCCACCGGATACGTGCCTGAGATCCTCTCAGAGTCTCTTACTCTTTGGGCGCCTATCTCCCATTCACTTTCAAAGTGCCGTCTCTGTTGTATGGAGTTGCGCTTGGCTTCCCCATTGGCCCTGGTCATCTGTTAGGATGGCGTGTTTACTTCTGGAGACTCCCCCAAAGTCTTTATTTACTCTGAGTGATCCTGGAGGCTGACTCAATCACAAATAGTAGTCAGAGTCTGGGATTCTGGCCTCCCCCTGGAGAACAGGAAAAATGCAGACCAAAACGGTTTTTCATCTGATGGTGTGCAAAACTCTTTTGCTGGCTCATGCCCCCAAGACCTCCTTTGTGGCTTAGATGAGGGGTGTGGCAGGGGGCCAGTTCCTTTCTCTAAATCCAACCTTGGATCTCTGCTTCATTTCTCAGCATCACTAAATGGAGCCAAAACTTCCACTTATTCTAAGAACTTGATGTTCACCCTGATAAAAGAATTTTTCTCTGTGATCTCTTAGGAGCTGCACAGGATGCACAGCAGGAGCAACGCAATGTGTTAAGTGGCCCCGAAGTACCAAGGTTCCACACTAGGCAGTTTAGGAAAAGCAGCGAACATTTTTTTAGCCCTTACTGTGTGCTACTGTCTCTGGTGAGTACTGCATGAACATTCTATCACTAACTTGTCACAAAATCCTTGAGTGGAATGAACTTTACTATCCCCACTTCACAGACGAGAAAATCAAGGCAAGTAAAAGTAATTTGCTTGTGATCATATGATTATCTGGGAATAACTGTTATCAATACTTATCATCATTGCTTTTATATTGCCTCCTTTATTTGCTCTAATTCTGTAAATAAAAATTATTGTCAATAATTGGCTAATGAGATAAACAAGCTTCTTAGACATTAAGAGCCATTGTCTAAGACGCAAGTCAAAAATGGCTAAACTGAGAATCATCACAAAAACATGAATATATATTTTTCACTATTTCCAAAAGTCCAGCTTGAAACAATTCAGCTTGAAAATAAATATGTATTTTAAGAATAAGAGAGAAAATGCATTTTTGAGGTACAAATCACTCTGTAAACGTAAATGACTTACTCGCTTTTCATTTTGGAGACATAATACCAGGCAACCACAACTCAAGGCCGGAAAGGTATATTTTAGCTCACACTTCAGACGTCTCAGTCACAGTTGCCTGGCGGTGCGGCACAGTGGCAGGGCCTGGTGGAGAACAGTGTGAGAAGGAGGCAAAGCCTTGGGGGGAAGCTGGGTGCGAGTACAGCCTCCTGGGCCACACCCTCATCAGTTCGCTGCTCCTCTCGACCAGGACCCTCCTCCTGACAGAATATGAAAGTTATAGATAGTTCACATCAAATATATCCCACAGTCCAATGACTTTCCAAACACACGAATATTTTAGGGGAAATTCCAGGTCCAAAAATAATGGTAAAATACTTTTTTTAAAACAAACTCACAATTATGTTCAATAGTACTTTCTGATCATATTTGTAAAAGTCAAACCACCATTTTTTTTTTGTTTTAAGTAAAATGTTCAAAATCCAGGAAATAAAAATAAGTTGATCCATAAAGTTTAAGTTAGGATGCATTAGTAGAACAAACGATGTAGCTTAAACTCAGTAAGCATATTTCTTTCACGTAAGGGCAGTTCAGAAGTGCCCAGGCTAGTGGGGCGTGTCCTTTGTGGTTTCCATTTTCATGAGACAAGGTGAATGTATACTGAAAGGCAATTTTATGGAAAATGAAGAAAGGAAGAATTGAAGACTATTATGTTTAGATCTCCTTATTTCTATTTTAATCTGTGGGTATCTATTACTTATTTGTTGCTGGGACACTCTACCTATCATCCAGAGCATAAGGAAGGAAAGGCTTATTTTACCTCACAGTTTCAGAGCATACCAGTCCATTCCTAGGCAGGGGGAAATGCTGAAAACCCATAGCAGAGGCCTAGCTGGAGAAAGGCTGCTTGTTGCATGGCAAAGAGGAAGCCTGGTAAGAAAGGAAAGGCAGAGCTAGAATATACCCTTCTGGGTCCTGTTCCAGTGATCTGCCCCTTCTGGGTCAAGCCTCAGTAGTCTCCCCTTTCCCCCCACAACAACCAAATACATGACGCCTTGGGGGAACATTTCAGACCAAACCACAGCATCATGTATTAGTCAGTTTTTCATCACTGTGACAAAGTACCTAAGAAAATCATCCTAAAGACGGAATGGTATAGTTTGGCTCATAGTTTCAGAAGCTGCAGTCCATTGTCTATTGGTGCTAGTGCTTTTATGCCTATGATGAGACAGAAACATCATGGCAGAAGGGCAAGACAGTGAAAAGCTGCTGACTCTGTAGAAGTCAGGAAGTAGAAGAAAGAAGGAAAAATGCTGTGCTAGCAAGATTCCTTCTTCTGCTACCTTTGTTCCATTCAGGTCCCCACCCTATGGGATGGGAAAAGGGCAGGGCATTCAGGGCAGGTGTTCCTCATTAGGTTGGCTCACGGGAAAATCATCTCCGGAAACACATTCACACGTACAACCAAACATGTGCATTATTAAGATCCTAGGAATTTTTCAGCCCAGCTATCTTGACAATCAGTATTAATCATCACAACCCATTATACGCCCTGAGAGCCTAGGAAGTGGATGCTTTTGGCCATGTGGGACTAAAGACTAAGTTTCTGTGTCTAAGGAAGAAAGGGAAAATAGATGTGAACTAGGTAACTGGCCATCTCTGCCATAAAAACTAATGCCCACAGGAGTCTAGAAATAACTCTGCTTACCTACTAGGGAATTTAGGACACCGTCTCCACCTTCTAGCTCATCGCCCAGTTGGCTTTTCTACTTAAACCAATAGAGAAGTCTTTAATGCTACATAGAGTGAAGGAATGGAAGGCACACCCCCAACAACAACTACACAGGTCTTTTTCTTTTTTATTCACCATCCCAGGCAGAACATTCGCAAGGTCTTAGTCCTCTAATAATGAACCTGGGGAATCATCTTATCCTGCTGTACTTTCTGATCTATGATGTGTCCCCCAGTTTTGATTTCAATGATGTATTTGTTTGCGGGCAGATCCCATCTCTTTGCTTCTAGTGTCTGGATTACCACCGTTAGACTTGGATTTGATGGGACTTGTGTCCAAGTGACACGTTATCTCTAGAGTGGGCCATCGCCTTAAACTATTACTACCAAATAACCAAAAGCAGAAACATTACTAATTAGAGAAAAGTGATTTCAATTATGGAAAAGTGCTTTCATTACAATTTAGTTAAAATATCAGCTAAGACTCAGCTTTCCTCACCTTTCATGTAACCAGTTGGAAGTTCATTTAGACGATCTATGAGGATCCCTTCAGCTCCCAATTCTACAATCCCTTGCTCTACGGGGAGGAACACTAGAGTTTGCGGCTAGGGTGGAGGGACAGAAAGTGACTGCACAACTCTGAAAGGGAGACTGACAGAGATCCAACTTCTTTGATGTTCGTCAAGGTCTAAACCCTTCTGATCTGAACATGGACCACTTATGCTTGTGGGAAGGAAGACAAGGCATAGCTCTTCGGCTTGAGGAACATACTTCAGAACTGTCCTTCTAGACCTTTACGTACCTCTCTGCCTGCTTCGCCTTAATCTCTACCCTTGCCACTATTTGCTTCATCCTTCCGTTTCAATAACCTCCAGGGTTCCATAATTCACTTTTGTTTCTTCTGACTCAATGCAGTCTCATTTGTCCATCTTATCCATACTCATCTACGTCCGTGTTACGTCTCTGTTGCTCCACACTCATAAAGTAAGCCTTGCAGTTGTTGGAACACACACAAATGCGCCCACCCACTTCATGAAACATACTTATCTTCCACGGCTCCCAGTTTCAAAAATCTACATCAGCCACATCGTAAAATATGAGAGTCATTTGAGATTTCCTTCCTTCCTTCCCCAGGTCTCCCTTGGCCTGTTCATTAGAAAACTCATCTCGATCCTTCTCTACCCACAAAGATCACCACTTTATTCAGATTAATATAATAAAATTCTGATTTCAGCATTCTCAATCTTATCCCTGTAAAATGTCTTTTAAAATTTAAATTTATTAATAATAGTAACTATAAGAGTAAAAAATCACTTCCACTTTTTTTCTCCACTGGGTACAAGTGTTTTTATATTTATTATCTTCAATATTCACAACAAACCTGCCTTGTATTTACATTACAGATGTGGAAGCCGATGCTCAGAGAGGCCAAACATGATCCCCACTGTCACCAAGCTTTGACAGAGTGAGGACTCTGGAACATTTCCTTCCCACCACTCTCCAATCTTCTCCATTGCGTTTAACGGGCTCCACCTGTTACTTATTTTGGACAACAAGCGAAAAGGTCACTATTCTGTCTCCTCTATCCTACATCTAATTCATTAATCATTAATCCTATTGGAAAAATAACAATAACCCCCCTTCCTACCATTTCTGCCCTCACCCAGGCATAAGTCAAAATCATCTTTCAGTCACAGACTTCTCTTTGGTTTTTCCATTCTTTTCACTTTACTGTCCACTCTTCACACTGTAGCCAGAGTGAACTTACAATAACAGAATCAGATCACGTCATTACTCTTGATTGAAATCTCCCAATCACATCTCATTACATTTGAAACTAAAAGGTGTTACGTTTTTACCACAATCTATAAGACCCGGACGCCTCCTCCCCCGCCCTGATGTGTTGACTGCCTCCTTCACAAGACTGTAGTCCTACTCACTATCCTGTTCTCATACCAATCTAACCTGCTTCTTCATAAGGCCTGAGCACTTGTTATTACTTCGTCTTGAATTTTCTTTCTCCAGATTATTACACGGCCAACTTCTCTTCCCTATTTTCTTCTCAGATGCCCTGTCCTCAGAGTGGCCTCCTCTGAGCACCATACCTAGATAACCCTAATTCCACCGTTAGTCTTTTCTGCATTACTGTTTTCTTCATTAGCTGCTTAGGACTGATAACTTTCTGAAATGATTTCGTTTGTTTGTTTGTAGTACTAGGATTGGACCCAGGACCTTCACATTGAGCTACGTGCCCAGCCCTTTTATTTTATTTTGAATCACGGTCTCACTATTTGCTACGTTGCCCAAGCAGAACTCAAACTTGTGATCCTCCTGCCTCAGCATCCTACAGTGCTAGGATTACAAGCATGAGCCCCTGTGCCTGGCTTGAAAGGATTTTTACCCACTAATTCACTTATTTAATTCTTACTGCTTATTTCTCCAATCTAGAATATAAACTCCACGAGAGCAGAGACCCTGTCTGCTTTGTTTACTGCTGAGTTCACGTTACCGAGAGCAATCCTGTACCCACTGATGAGGCTCAACAAATACTTACCGGATTGAGAAGTGTTTGAGAAACTAGTGATTGAAAGAATTAATCAGCGCTTTGGACTTTGTAAGTTTCTCAATTGCAATGAAACTTTGAAAGGTGAAACTGGTGAAAAGTTTGTGGAAACCTTCCCCATAATGAATGTGCCCAGAATAATCTCAAAATTTCACTTACTATATGCTTCTTGGCAGGTTGGGTAATCACATCCTAAATTTGATTTTAACATTTTAATCAGGTCTGAGAAGAATTTTTCCACGTGTAAAATCTGTGGGTTAGCTCTGAAGTTGGCTTTAGTGACAAATTACTTATATGACAATTCATTGCAACACGAATTTTTTTTGTTTGCAACATGTATATATGTAAATAAATCTATATTTAGACTTCAGATGTGCACATGCATACATATGTATATAAATACCTCCTGACCTTCTTTTTAATATTAGCACATTAAGACTAACAACACAGACTGGAATATAGAAAATAAACTTCAATTTAAATTTGACTTTAAAGCCTCTCTTCAGAATAACAAAATATCTTAAAGAGAGAGTACATCCTAGATCCAGCAAGAGTGGCAAAACTCAAAAACAATACTTTGATTTTTAAAAATACAGTCAGAGAAAAGTATGTATTACATGTCTCCAGTGACATGAAATTTAAAAGAAACTGGACAAAATTGATTTATGATGATAGAAATTAGAAGAGGCTAATTTTGCAGGATCTGACTGAGAGAGGCCTGAGCAAAACTTCTGCACACTAATATTCTTGTTCTGGGCAAAGGGAAAATGGGCAAAATACTTAGGCCCATGTACATAAATGTTCATACATACACAAATAAAATTTTGTCAATTTTCACGCTCAAGATTTGTGAAATTTACACTTTGCAAGTTACATCTCAAGCCATAACACAACCAATTAATCAATAAAGGCAGCAGCCGTAGCCAGTTAGTGACATGAAAACCAGAAGATGGAAGGGGGCTGATTTAAGCTTCTAAGAAAATACTGTTTGGGATCCAGTGCAAGCTTCACTGCAGGAAAAGTCCCTCGAAACTGAGAGATGGTGATGATTCGGTGCATCAAGTCGGATCTCTCCTGTGAAAAGGAAAAGTCTACTTAAGCCTTTACATTTACTAACCCCCTTCCCTGTAGCTCTCAAGTACAATAGTGAATGTAAGCTACAATAAAAAGGTCATTTTCTTCTTTCAGCAACAGTAACACAAGTGGCTACATTTCCTGATTCTGGATTAAGTTCAAGATTTCAAATACAACTGGACTCGTTTCTGATTAGAAAGTTTGATATTTATCATAGACTTTCCTGTCTTCCATAACCGGTGTGAGAGAGATTGCAAAAAAGTAAACTCAAAGGGACCATTCTTTTATTTAACAATTAACCCCATCTGGGTAAATAATACGACGCGGTGCACTTGAGCCATTGCTGTCAGGCTCTGAGTTCAGAACTCAACACGGCTTCAAAGCGGTGTCCATGAAACGATGACAAGATGCTACAGAAATGGCTTTTTATGTGGAACATAATGCGCATCTCGTGTTACATGGTACAGTAATGAGGAGAAGAGGGCTGTAGAGACAGAGGGATAGAGTGTCTGGAAGTACTTACCTGGGGAAATACAATCTTGGTTTAGCTCGGGCCCTTAGGCCTAGAGGCACAGTATATGGTCTAAAAACTTGAATATTCGAAAACAATATCAGCAAGGGTTATAAGGTTTCCATCACAGGAAAATAAAAACAAAATTCCCTGGCAGTCACCAGAGCAGCCAAGAGCAGAGATGCTTCTGAAAACCTGAGCTTCATTCCCTCCTTTATCAGATAATTTCATTATACAAAGGGGCATATGTCTTTTAAAAGTATCAAACAGCACATTAGAACCGTGAAAGCCCGTCAGTCAACAAATCCTTTTGATAAAGATCGATCGCTCCCTGAATAAGGGGAAAACATAGTCCAGGTCAATCTGTCAGCAAACGCATTCAAAAATCTATACTCTGAATTGAGACAAGGAGCTCTAATAAACTGAGATTACTTTCCAAGAAAATATTTGGGTATCGCTACAAGCCCAGGCCCCACACCTGACTGCGTTCGGCATCCCTGGGAAGAATGGGCCGAGTGACGCGCGGAGGTGCGCAGGCATCTTCGATTACTTCTGAGAAGCAGGCCTCACCTGACTTCTACCTACCTGTATCACTTTTAGCAAATGGCACAGGGATGAAAATTAGAGGAGGAACCAGCTCGAGACTTGGTCAGCTCCAATTTCGCAAGTGAATTTTCTATTGTAATGTGGGTAGTCTGAAGATCACATGAGAAACCCCGGGCCTGGGACCTACCGTGATAGCAAACTGTTAGGAAGCCCCCCACACTGTGCATCTAATTTCTGTCGGCTACTAATACCTCTAGAGAGAAACATGAGGAAATTAAAACTTGAGAAGTAGTTTGGATCATCTTTATGACCTAGGAAAATGACTTCTTGCCATTTAATTGAGGAGCTGGCTCTGGCTTCCAGAGAGCACAAGGGCTTGAGAAGCTAACACTTACTGAGCTCCTACTGTGCGTGCTTCTCAGTTTGAAACCATTCTCACTTAATCCTGGGCCAACACTGCAAGGCCAGCATGATTATCCCCACTCCAGATGGTGTACTAGGCATAGGGAGCTAGTGTTCCTTACTCAAGTCATTTAACTCATGTTGACAGTGGCACTTGGCCCCAGTGTATCCTGCACATCAGGCCTGTCCACCAGCATGACTGCAGTCCTCTGGCTTCCCCTAAACTTTGTGTTTCACCTTCCAGTCACCATCTGTCTTAGTTACTTTTTCATTGCTGTGACTCAATACCCAACACCCACAAACTTAGGAAATGTTTATTTTAGCTCACAATCTCAAAGGTCACAGTCCATTCAGGGGTGGCCGGCAACAATCGAAGTACATGGCAGAGACAGAGGTGGAGGCAGCTTCTCAGGACATCACAAACAGGAAGACAAGCTGAGGCTAGTTGAGACTAGTCCCAGTCCTCCAGGAAGGCAGGTGCAGCTTATGTATCCTTTCAGGTCTCCGCCCAATAACCAGTCCCTCCTGCATCCAGGTGTGGCCACTACACACTGTTAATCCTAACACACATGCCTTTAGTCTTAACTGTAATCCAACCCTCCAGACTGGACCCCAATCCACCAACATCACATGGTTCCATAGACAATCCACAACATTAAAATACATGAGACTTTTGGGGGACACTCCAGATCCTAACCACAACACCGTCTTTCTGTTGACACCTTTCTCAGTGATTGCCCTGACTGCTGGTTCTTTCTGCTACATAGTCAAAAGAGCTAGCTGAAGGTGTCGGCCAGGTAAGGACAGACGTGCGAGGGGTGAGGTCTGTTTTAGATAGATATTTGGAAAAACTATAGACCATTGTCCAGACACCCAGGTAAGAAGCAGAGGAGAATATTTCCTATCCAGACAGCCGAGGGGTCCTCTGACTGGATGAGTAGTCAGACTCCAGGGGTGAAGAGAAGGTAGGAGACAGAGACACCACGCTGGGGTCAAACAGATTACCTGCGTCAGCTTTCCACCCAGGCTTCACCTGTCTTCACTATGGGGAAAAGAGGGGAACAGTTTTTTGAGAAAAAAAAAAAACTGATGTCAAAAAGAGCTCTGACTCAAATGCAACTGTGGCACTTGGGAGCAAAGTAACCTGCCCCACAGAGTGAGTTTCATCATCTGTAGATTCAGGATAATGGCACCACCTGATGGAAGAAACATAGAGACTGGGAGAGTAATGCACAGCGAACACCCGGCCACGTGCTGTAACATGATAAGCCCTCGGAAATTTCAGGCCTCTCTATGCCTCTTTTTAGCCTCTTCAACAAGAATCAAACCACGATGACATACCTCTGAGGCATAACGTAATAAAATAAATATTAAATAGGCAGAGGAATTTGGGCACGAGATGTGATGGAGCCTACAGTGGAGGCAGTTCTGAGCAGCAGCCACCCCCTGGTCCCTGCTCAGCAGGCCGCGTCATTGCTTGGCACATATCTGAGATCTTAGACAGCTGGAGCAGATCACTTTGCTTTCTTACCACACCTCAGTGCAGCCCCATAAAGAAGTGCGACCATTGTAGTCTTGGGCAGAAGCTTCCCATTGTATGTCTGGGCCTCAGATTAAAACTGAGTGGTCATGCCCACACACCTGCTGCCCATCCCACCCCTGCCTCCCATCTCAGTGCTCCAGAACATCTTCTTTTGGTTTATGTGGACCACATTCTAAGTTGTCTTTTCAATGGCATGGCTGTCTTAAGCGTATGAACTCATGAGCCCGAGGCAATAAGAATGCAGGGGTGAGGTACAAGATCATGCCCAGGGAAGTTGAAAAGAGAACCTCTTCTTATAAATGAAAATTGTGGGTATTTTACCCTTTCTCCTAATTTTGTAGAAAAGTGATTGAATTTAGAGTCCGGAGTCTCACCTTCTCTTTAAGTAGCATGGGCAACTTGGAGACATCAGTTTCTTATTAGTAAAATATGAAGGTTTGAGATATCATCTCTGACGTTCCTTCCAGTCGAGCATTCTGGATGCCTGTTGCTTTGTTTCACAGAAGTATCATACATTCTTAAAGGAGTGGAAAGAAGCAAAAACAAGCTTTAGGAGGCTACATCAGTAGTGGCACTAGCCTTGGAGCACTGGGCTCAAGATCAAGGTCGGTCACTAATCAGACATGCTCTTTAGCAAGATAATTGCCTTCTTGTATCGTCTTTTCCCTAACTTCAAAAAGATAATTGTTGTTAAGTTGCTATCAAGGACTCTTCAAATGACCAAATTCTGCAGCAGATTCAATAACTCTTCATTTTAATGAGCATCCTCCCATATTTCATACCTTGTGCCAGGTGTAGAAATATAGGCTGCAAGAAATGAGTTTCCTGTTTTGCTCCTTCATAGACCTGACCAACAACACAGAGTTGTTGGTCATGTGCACTTACCTGAGACCTTTGGTGTGAGTTCCCAGCACACATTCTTTCTTTTCGGAGCTGGAGTTTTTATAGTATCTTACTGTAAAAGTTGTCCCTGTTCCACCCACCTGTCTCATGTTTATTGAGCCATATTTGTTTCCTCCATTTAGCTGTCAATTCTCCTTCCATGAATTTACTAAATTGGGGTATCTACCAAGAATTAATCCAGATTCAGATTCTCATTTAAGTATCTACATATATCTGATATCATCTCTTTTCCTCTCCCTTACTTTTACCAGGCTCTACACTATTTTATCAAATTAAAACATTTAAATTCACAAGAAATTGTAGGAAATTTCAACATTTGTCTTGTTGTAAATTGTTAAAATAAAAAGGTTCTTTGGGAGAAAAAAGTGAAATAATTGTGTGAAAGAATTTTAGAAAGAAACAAGATGATAGGATTCTATTTAAATACCACGTAAGTCATAGCCACCATCACTGTATTTTTAAGGAAAACTTTACAGCTATATTTTCCTATAGGTACACTCTACCCTCTCAAAAACTCAATTCATAGTTATGAAACGTTATGGAAATTTTTGCTAATAATAAATTATTCCTAAAGGAAATACTTTCATAAGATAAAATCAAGGTAAAAAAATAAAAAATATCTATGATAGCTTATAAACTTTATGAGCAATAGCATTCAGAAAAACAATGTACTTGTGATTAGCAGAGTACATTTCCTAAAGCCATTTTTACTTTTTACAGTATTATCTCTCAGTGACTACCATTGATGGGCCAATTATCAGTACAACTGGTCTCAAGTCTGCTGGCCTGAGAGGAGTCACCTAAGTGTCGGTTTCTTGCAGATTTAGTGATGGGCTCAGCTCGTCATGTAAGCCCCTGTCTGTATAGCCATCTATGAAGGCCATGCATTGAGTGGTTGCCTAGTTTAGGGAAGAGCAGCTCTTTGAAGTTTTGCAGAGACCAATGTAAATGTGTGCTTTGCCACTAACATCAGGCTTGGAGAAAGTTGCTCTCCTTATTCGGTCTTAGCCGTCAGATCTTCAAAGTAGGAATGAACGCCTTTTAAGTCATTCTAGAGGGTGTGCTGAGGAAGGGAAGGGCCAAGCACACACAGAAGATGGACAGTAAATGTTGGTTCTCTTCCCGTGCTCCCCTGTTCCAGTATATAACTTTGGCATTCAACCCTGGGTGTTCTAACAGAGCAAACTACTCATCTGATGAGAGATTCATCTGGATGCAGTCAAGGTGCAGTTATAAGTAAGTGAGTTAGGTATGATTTTTAAACTTAATGTCCTGGATTTCTCTAGAGAAAAGGCCTGCATGGTTTTTCTCCCCATTTTATTAATGCATACATATATATATAATATTATATATATTATACAAAATGATTACATTAAACATGAGAATTTTGTGCAAATATATATCAGGTCAAATTCACAATCCCTTTCCCCTCTCCCTTTTTTGATCTCCAGCCCCCTCCCTCATCCTTTCTGATTCTGAATATCTCACCCATTTGACTATTATTTATTTGTAATCTGAGTTTCTCACATTAGAAAAACCATGCAATATTTAACCTTTGGAATTTGACTCACTTCACTAAGCATGATGGTCTCAAGTTCTGTCCATTTACATACAAATGACTCAAATCTTTATGGAAGAGTAGAAGTTGCGCATATATATATCCATTGGTCTTTTGATGGATATCTAGGCATCTTCCATAATTCAGATATTGTTAATTGTGCTGCTATAAAAATGGGTGTATGTGTATCTCTGATATATGTTGTTTTTAGCTCTTTTTGGAAAGATCCCCAAGAAGTATTGCTAGGTCAAGTGGAATACTTGCTTTCCGCTTTTTGAGGAATCTCCATTCTGCTTGTAACAGTGGTTGGACTAATTTACACTCCCACCTGCAATGTATAAGGGTTCCATTTTCCCACAACCTTGCCAGCATCTATTTTGAGTCCTTAGAACACGCCATTCTCACTGGAGTAAGACGATATCTTAATGTAGTTTTGACTTGGATAGATGCAATGATTAAGGAAAGTTTTTTTTTCAGGTATTTGTTGGCCATTGCTACTTCCTCATCTGAGAACTCTATTCATCTCAGTTGCCCATTTTTTTTAATTGGATCTTTGGTTTTGAGGACTCTATTTTCTTCAGCTGTTTGTTTATTCTAGTTATTAAGCTGCTGACCATGGTGTACACGGTAAAAATTTTCATTCTGTTGGTTCTGTCTTTACTCAGTTAATTGTTTACTTTGCTGTGCAGAAGATTTTCAATCTGATATAATTCTATTTGTTGATTCTGTGGGTTCTTTTGCATCAGGTGTTCTATTGCACTTACATTTTCAAGACTTTTGCTTAGTTTGACCTCCATGAAATCAATGTTCCGATTTTAATATCTAACTCTTCAATACACCTTGAACTTTGAAGATTTAATTCAGAAGTTAGTCTTGAGTGAAACTGGCAGATTATTGGGAAAGTCCATGCCCTACAAGCACCTGTGGCCTCTGCTGACCTACCAGCCTGATTCAGTTTGCTTAATGAATTCTTCAGATTTCTTTAAAGAGAGAGAGATTCAGAGCATGAAACATAGAAGTAGACACTAGCAGAGCTTTAAAGCATCCCAAATAATATACAAATACCTTTTATTTATGGCAATTCACTTGGTCTGTAAAATAATATACCTAAGTTACATAAAGCGGCAGAAAAAAAGCTAAGTGTTTTCTCAACTGAACAGGTTGAAGTATGTTGACCTTCTGGGATATTTCTTTGAACTAATGGGAGACAAAAAATTACAAAGAAAAGTCATCTACTAAGCTTTACAATGTTTGTGTCTGAAGTTGTAACAAAGCCCTTTTACAGTACAGATATATGACCTAATATACATACCTTATGACTTTGAAAGGCTCCTACCACTACCTGCAGAAGTCTCCTTTGTTGAATCTTGACCTTTCCCTAGAACTAGATGCAATGGCCTCTTCAGGCTAGAGTGCACTTGACTAACAAAATAAAATGTAGCATTTTTAACAATTTTAGTTGTGTGTCTACTAGAGTCTCATATTAATGAAAAAGTTTTGACAAACTCAGCACTATTTCTAACAGCATGGCAGATTTAATCAGTGTTACTACAAAGTCAAAATGCAGCAGCATTCAGAAGAAGTGTGCTTATGGGCCCCAACCAGGTGCCTTAACATACTAGACAGAAACTCAATGATCTTTTTCTTTTTCTTTTCTTTTCTTTTCCTTTTTTTTTTTTTTTTGAAGCTGATATGATGTGGGTATTTTTTTCTCTGTGATTCTAAAAGGAAATGTTTATAATTATTGGCTCTCCATGTAATGATTATCACATTTTTTATTTCAGAGCAAACACCCCTGGAAACACATTCCTTGTGGTAACTTGAAACCCCTCATTTGAGCAAGATTCTGATTGATTTTAGCAGAACAAAGGGACAATTGCATCACATTTGAAACCTAGATGAGGTGCTCCATATTTCATTTGAAATTGAGAGTCATCATGGTTGGGTGGTCAATACTTCAAGAGGAGAGAGGGAAAATCAGTATTGAACAATGCTAGTGTACGGTGGCTGTTTTCTGGACTGGAACTGGTTAACTAAGAATTGAAAAGTCATCCTGTAGTAGTCTGAACAGGAACCGACAGTCTGCAAACACTTATTCCCATCAACACCGCTCCAAGGAGGTGCCGAAATGCAGGGTCCCTCATCTTG
Source organism: Ctenodactylus gundi (assembly GCA_004027205.1). Taxonomy (NCBI): domain Eukaryota; kingdom Metazoa; phylum Chordata; class Mammalia; order Rodentia; family Ctenodactylidae; genus Ctenodactylus; species Ctenodactylus gundi. The sequence goes on along the minus strand of PVKB01001183.1, from coordinate 51,734 downwards.
ATCTGTGTCTGTCCTGGTATGAATTAACAGAGGGGAACAGGAAATGGATCAACACTGTTCATAAGTAAGGAGACCACGCGAGGCGGGGGTCGGAGGGGGTCCTTCTGCTTTCAATCAAGAGAGAGGGTACAATCTGAGGCGTCATCAGTGCATCTCAACCAAGGGTAAACCCAGGCTTCTGCAGGGAGCAGGGATTCTTTTTGGATGGAATTACACACTTTGTGAGAATTATTTCTTGTAGAGAATATTTGTAAGCTTATAGCAAAAATGTGAGTGGAAGAAAACAAATAGTAATGGTGAGCTATCATCACCATTACTGTATTCATATTAATGCTACCTCTGAGTGATTTTCCCCCCAAATCCCAATCATGAAAATCCAGAGAGAAAGGTTAAAAGAGACCTTGAAATTCCAGGAACTTAGAAGCAATTTATTCCCCTGCCACGGGATTCTTGTTACAGCAAGCACGGATGGCCTTGCTTGTGACATTACGGGCACACTGATCCTTGCTTTGCTCACATCTTGGATAGCTACCATTAAGAGTTGGGATCTAATTTGCTTAATTTCAATTTACTAATCCAATAAACTTCCCTGTTTACTTTGCTTGTACAGCAAACCTTTGAAAACCAGGCGTTTGAGCCACTTCCTACTCCAGGAAAGATTTATATGTGGCAGTTGGTCTTAATCAAAGAGAGGATGGATGTGTCCCAGGGTGGATGTGGTTGGAGATGCTGCTGAACAGGGTCAAAAGGAGGAAGCTGGAAAACTGCCATTCTCTTCCTGAGTCACATTTTCAGTTGTGGCTACAGAATTCCATTTGAAATACGCTCCTCCAACTGAAAACCGCCCGTATATAAATGTGAGCATGAAATCAGAAGTCACGCTACTTTTTGTTATTTTCCATTATATTAGCCACATCCCAGTTTTTTCTCCTTCTGTCCATATTTTAAAGAAGGTGTGGGAGAGAAGCAATGTCTTGGGACCTTGCTTTTGTTCAGCTGTTCAATATTGTAGCATCAAAGCCACTATGGTACCAGTTAGTTCATTGATATAAATAAAATACATTTGAAATTCTATTATTTCTTAACTAAGGATATTTCCTTTAAAATATACCATAGCAGTCTACTTTAAAAAGCCGTGCATTTGCTACCGGAGTATAGAGTTGTTTGACCTCATCAAGATATTCCTCAGGTTTCACCTGATGTCCTGACGCATACAGGAAATTCAATACACATCGGACACATGAACAATCCATATACTCTCTTGATACACCACTCCCCGGGCACCAAAGAAATGCCTCATGCACCCATAAAATATCTCTTTACCATAACTGATCCTAGGCAAAGCTAAAACTGCATTTAAAAAAATATTTCAGCCAGATGCTGTAGTTCCAGCACTCTGGGAGGCTAAGGTAGGTGGACTGCAAGTTTGAGCCCAGACTGGGCAACTTAGTGAGACCTTGGGGTCTCAAAATAAAAATAAATGGACTGGGTATGTATCTCATGCAAAGGACCTGAGTTTAGTTTCCAACATTAAAAAAATGATTCCCATCTATTCTTCAGCCATATTTAAACATATACATACATATATATATATATTTCCTTTTTCTCAACAAGCCTTCAGCCCCAAAATTCCACTGTCTGGGTGCATAGCACAGGCCTAGAGTAGGATACCTCATAATTCCTTTACATTTTGTTGGCTTTCATTTTCTTAAAAAAATGAATATTTCTCTATGGCTCAAATAAAGGGTAGTCCTTCCTATTTCCAATTAACTGTAACAATATGATTGGAGAATTACCCAGGCAAATTTTTATTTTATGCTCCAAAAGATCAGCCCAACACAAAGAGGAATTTTCATGATTCTGGGACCACAAAGCTACAGGGGGACTTCTGGATGAACGTCATAATCCAGCGGAGAAGGATGAAAGGAATTTAAAGGTGAATTTGGGGACTTGGGAAATTTAATACTATGATTTGGTATCAGATTTTAATTCTTTCCAAAGCCACTGTGAAATCAGTTGGGGGAGGGGATACTTACAAAGATGTTGAATCTTATTAAAACTACATATAGGCTAGAGGAATAGCACAGAGGCTAGAGTGCTTGCTAGTTTCCCCAGCACCACATAAGCTGGGCAGAGTGGCACACACCCGTAATCCCAGCACTTGAGAGGCTCAGACAGGAGGGTTGCAGTGAGTGAGAGGCAAGCCTGGGTTACATAGGAGTTCATAATCACCCTGGACTATAGGATGAGACCCTGTTGAAAAAATAAATAAATAAGTAGTACTTACCAGTCCCGTTTACCGTCCTCAGTCACCACAATTTAAAAACAGCTCTTCACTTTAGTTGCTATTATATTTTATTGAGCTGTATGTTCTAACAATTAGATGACTACTGTATTAGTGCTGAAGGTAAACGTATATGTAAATGTGACCATTACAGGATTAAAAAGAGACACTGTACTACCATGTGGCAAATCTTTAGATTCAGCAAGTTTGAAAAGAGAAAATACCAAGAAAGCTAAGAGGTGTCTCAATTCTTTTGTGGCAGGCAAGGATTCATTCCCAAAGGAGCAGTGGGATGGCTCTCACATGAGCACTCTTCTGTGGTCTGGGCAGTCCCACAGTCGTCCATTGTGTTTCCAGTGGGAGAATCCAGAGGCAGGAAAAAATGACGGAACCTGGCTGCATCGTATAGAAATATCTTCAACCAAGTGTCAGGTAAACAGCATTTATTTTAGCAAGAGCTAAATAGTATGTAGTGTGTTTGTCTCCACCCAGTTGACCATGAGTAATTATTTCGTGCTGACAGAAGTGTCTGGTTTCACTGAGATCCTTGTGGACAAAAAAATGGTTCTAAATGATAATCACCCTGGTCTTTCTATAGTTCATGCCACCAGGGGTCATGCTTCCTACCCTAGGGACTCCAAGTGGAGAGGCAGCACACTGTTATTGGGGTTAAAAGTGCACAAGCTGAGTTAAGCAGAGATTTGAATCCTGCCTCTCACACTTACCCTTCTTCTAAAGGCTTCTTGGTTTTAAGATGGAGATTGTAACCCTAATTTTACTGGCTTACTATATGGGATAAATGAGATTAATGTGGAGAGTTTTCAGGCTAGAGGCTAGTTTGTGTAAGCAGCCAATGTCCGGAAGTCCAGCATCATCAATTTAAATTTTCAGGAATGGTCATGATTTGACCTTAATAGTTTATCTGATAAACTCTCAATCAAATGAGTGTCTAGTTTATGGCATATTGTGCTAGAAAAAGTCAAAAAGAAAACAAATGTAAAATGTTTATGAAGTTGCTTAAATTACTTTGTTTTAGTTTCAACATCTGTGAATTGCTTTTCTAATTTATTCATTTAGTTTTGGATAGAAACACATTTGCTCAAATGCTTTTATAATTCCAATGTGATTGATTCATTTAATGGCATATTTGCTATCTGTGTGCTGACTTACTTGTGTACTAACCAACCCTAAATTTAAAATCTTTTCAAAGCAATATCCTTGATTTGGAGACTTCAATTCTTTTGTTCTTTTTCAATTTAAGAAGTTTTTTTTTTCTTTGAGATTTTGTTTATTTGGTTGTTTGCTTTTACTGTGGCTTCTCTCCAATGGTTACATTTTCTTCTCTAATGACACATGTAAATCTGAGCTTAACTCCCATTTTTTTCCCATATCTAGCAGGTTCTTTTGAAACACTTTAATCTGGGTTAAGGTGGAGAAATAAACCCAGAATCTCATGTATATTAGGCAAGTAAGCTACATTCTAAGCCCTCAGCCCCTTCCCCATCCCTGATCCCCAACTTGTTTTTTGTTTTATTTTTGTTTCTTTGTTTTACTTTGTTTTTGCTTGAGACAAGGTCTGGCTAGCTAAGTTGCTCAGATGACCTTGAACGTGAAAGCCTCCTGATTAGCTGAAGTCACAGGCATTCACTGCTGTGTACAGTGAGTCATTTCAATCTTTACTCTTTTAGATTTCAGATTTTTCTTCATTGGATTACCAGTTTGCCTTTCCCCTTAGAATTATCATCATTATTCCAGCTTTGGCCCATTTGTAGGAGTCTCGATCTACTTAACAAATGCTTATATACTTTTTCTGAATTAAATTAATTCTACATTACAATGGAGTACATATTTCAAAGTATTAAAGCCTTCTGTTAAAGGGATGTCTGTAAGTGAGCGAATGAGTAAATCAGCAAATAAAACCTAACAACAGGTAGAATAAATACATTTGTTTTTTCTAAATATGACTCATACTGGAGCTGCTCCCTTCATAGCATAGACTAAGAAAGGTGGCTGCAGAACACGCATCCATGCAAAATAACGAACCACGTCACTCTTTACCAAGGCCCCGTGGGAAGGCTCACCTGTGTTCGTGGCAGCTCTCTCGGCAGCTCCTCTTACTCAGCTAGAATTGGGACATGACAAGAAATAGCTTTGCCGTTGCTAACTTATCAAACACCTGTTGCTCAGCAGTAGCAAACTATGTGATGAGAACTTTTTTACTTAAGCTTCCAGTGGAATTTTTGAGGACTTCTGTTCCTAAGTGACTGTACCTGCCAGAACCTTACTCTTAATGTCTTGGGGCAGTCTTTTTCAGGTTTTACTTTTGAGGACAAGCAATGATCAGGGCTCCCACATGCTTCCTGTGGGTGTCCCTGTAATTGGGAGTGAGTTATACTCGGCCATTGATCCCATGCTTACAGTGGTTTTCTAGTTTCATCACAGGCCCTTTTTCTCCAAATAATTTTCTGTAAGACAGCGTACAGACATTTTGACACACACAATAGGCTTAATTAGCAACTGATATTAAATAAATATGCAGAGATAAGAGGCACAAAGGCACAGATGTCAGAGGAAAACCACGCCTCTGTGCTCAGAAGTGCCGCTTAGTGAATGTTAATTAGGCACCCACATTTCACCATACCATTGTATTTAACATCAATGACAGCCCTATGAATTAGATATAATTATCACTTACATTTACAATTGAGGATATTGAGGCACAGAAAAATATAAGTAAATTGTTGAAAGTCATGAAGGATTAAATGCCAGAGTCTAGAGTCAGCCCAGTTGTGTCTCCTTTCAGAAACTATCCTCTTAACCATTGCACTTTCCTGCCTAGAATGTCAATAAAAATACTTTCTTCAATGAAAGCAAACTGAGGATTCTTTGAATAAAGCTTTAAGCCATTAATAGTGTCCTTTTATGTAATAGGTCAACTTCTGCTGTGAAAAATATAGTGTCAGACTGGTATATATAATAATTGTTTTGGAAAAAATAACACAGGAAAGGAAGACTTGCCACTCACTGAACAGAAACATAAAGAGAACAAAGAAAGCCTAGAGCAGGGTGGTTTCATACTTTACATTGAAAACAGATTACAAACGTGCATGTGTGGTCAGGGAACCTCAGTGGCCCCTGCCCCCAACCATCTTGTCTGTCCACTGTACCTGGAAGGAATTTGGGGAATTCCCTCAGCCTCCACTAAAGTGTTAGCTTCAGAAAGGTTGAGACTATACTTTTTCTAAGTATTCTCAAGACCCTGCACAAAGGTGGCTACGCAGCAGGCATTAGATAAATATTTGTTATACGCATGTAAGTGTAAATGCAAGGGATACAAAGAATAACAAAATGTGAGAGAAAAAAAGAGAAGGGTAGGAAAGGAGAAGGAAGGAAGAAAAAAAACTGGTATTGCTTGACATCCCATCTTAGTCCCGTGTCAGGGTGGACACTTGCAATCTGGAGTTCCTCCTCTCTGCTCCTGCAGGTCTGCCTGCTTGGACCGCCATCTGCCACAGGCTGCCAACCTCTTCTTCAGGACTTTTCTATTTCCTTTCCACCTTGTTAGAAGCTAGGTGGCAGTTATCGCTTGTTGTCACTTTTCTAGGGCAAGATCAACAAGGAACAAGGAGGGGTGGGGCAGTTGGGAGGAGATAAGGCCTTCTGGATCTTTGCCAGATGGGCCTATCTCATCCTTGATCAAGCCACTGTTCTTGGATCAGCATCAAGAAACTTTGAGTCTGAAGACTGTAATCAGAAACCCTCTCTATCCAAACCCAAAATTATCGGGGGCAGCATTGGTTACATTAACCAAAAAGGGATTGTTTACCTCATAGTGACATCACCCTGTTTTAGAGTCACAGCCTGAGTATGTCTTCCTCCATAGAAAGCAGACCACTTCTCCGGGCCCTATGAGAACATCCATGACCTTCTATGCCCTGCAAATTAGCTCTACTTTGAAAAGACAGGTATTGTGCTTTTTAGGCAGATCCTGTCAAGTATACCTGAGCACAGTTTGGATTTCCCCACCAGTGAGCTTCCCTGCCACTGTTTCTTCCAGAATCTTCCTTCTCTGTAATGGCACCTACTTGCTCCAGTAGAATTCTTTTTTGCTCCATAACATTTTTATTAGCATACATTGGCGATGCATTACAATGGCACGTGTTGTGGAGAACTGGTGCATATACATACTTCATCTTCATCATCCTTTCCCTTCCACTTCTTGCCCTTTCAAGTCCCCAACCCCCCCCCCCCCCCCCCCCCCCCCCCCCCCCCCCCCCCCCCCCCCCCCCCCCCCCCCCCCCCGTTCTCCTTTCCTTTCTCCACAAAGTCTACCTTCCTGCTTTTCTAAATCATTTATCTTTTATTTTGCTCTTTATAATTCTGGATTCTCATATTAAAAAACCATGTGATATTTAACTTTCTGTTGTGTCTTTTTTATTTCCCTTAGCATATGGTCTCAAGGTACATTCACTTTTCTTCTAAAAACTCAAATTTATCTTTCACTATGGTTGAATAGTGTTCCACTGTGAATATACACCCACATTTTCTCTATTCATTCAACCATTGATCAGCATATAGGCTGCTTCCAAGATTAGCCCCAAAGAATTGTGCTACCACAAACATAAGGATGCGTGTATCACTGCAATATGATGTCTTTAACTCTTTGGGGTGTATAACCAGAAGAGGTATATCTGGTCAAATGGAATTTCTATTTTTAGTTTTTAAAGGAACTTCCACACTGATTTTCATAACAGATACACTAGCTTGCACTCCCACCAACAATGTGGAAGGGGTACTTTTCCCTGACAACTTTGACAGCCTTTGCTACTTTGTTGAGTTCTTGATGCTAGTCATTCTTACTGGAGCCTGAGCAACTTAGCAACTTATTTATCTTAAAATAACTCAGAATAAAAATCAAAAATGGGCCAATGGATAAAGTTCAGCATGAAGAACCTGTGTTCGATCCTCAGTACTATCTCAGTGTTGTTTTGATTAGTGTTTCTCTAATTGTGAAATATGCTGAAAATTTCTTTTATATATTTATTGGCCACTTGCATTTCTTCTTTTGAGAAGTATGTAATGTTTTCATTTGCCCATTTTTAAATTGGTCTTTTATTTGGGGGTCTATTTTTTTTTACATATTTATGTATTGTATATATTAGTCCTCTTTCCCAAGGGTAGCTGGAAAAAATTTTTCCCTGTTTTGTAAGTTGTTTCTTCACTCCATGGATTGTTTTCTGTGCAGAAGCCTTTTAATTAGATATAATCTCATTTGTTGATTTTAGTGTTATTTCTTGTGCAGTTGGGTTTTGTTCAGAAAATCCTTGCCTATATCCTGTCTTCAACAGTTTTACCTGTTTTTATCTCCCAACACATTCTGTGGTTCTGTTTGTTTTAATATCTAGATCTTTGGTCCATTTTGATTTGATTTCAAAGATACAGGACTAGATTCATTTTCCACATGTGGATTGCCAGTTATCCAAAAACCATATGTTGAAGAGTCTATCTGTTCTCCAGTGTGTGTTTTTGGCCCTTTCGCCAAAAAAAAATCAGATGGCTGAAGTTTCCTGCAGTCATGTCTGCATCCTCACTTCTGTCCCATTGAACCAACTGCCTGTTTTTGGGCCAGTACTATACAGTTTTTATCACTGTTACTTCGTAATATATTTGAATTATGTGCTGTGATGCTTCTTGCTTTGCTCTTACTGCTCAGTTTTTCCTGTCACCCATCTCTAATCAACAACCAGTTCTCCATTTCTATACTTGACATAAATTTCAAATCATGCAGTATTGTTATTTTAATCCACATCACTATTACCACCTCTCTGATTGAAATAGTCCTACAACTTTCATTCGTGACTGTCTTCTACCCACAGAAGAGCATCAAGTGAACTGTTTTCTGATAAGATGAGATCCTAGCATTTCTCTAATCAAAACGGCACATCAGTTTCTTTCATGACACTCAGAATAAAATCCGAGCTGTTTAACTTATTCCATAGATTCCACATGAGTTGGGCCTTGATTACTTCCCTAACCTCATCCCCTCCCATTGTCCCACACGCTCACTGTGATCTACCACAAAGAGAACTTGTTGTCTGCAAACATTCCAGAACTTTCCACCTGTGCTTGTTCTTCCCTCTGTGGAAAATTCTCCACTCCAGACTTTTGGACAGGCGGTGGACAACTGACACCAAGCCTCTGCTGTTGTAACCTCATGAAAACGGACAGGCTTTCTTCTCCATCATCCTGCTGTTTTCTTCACAGCACTCAGCAACTCATGCATTGAATATGCTTGTGTTTGTATACTGAGCATGCGTTTTGTCTTCATTGAATAGAAGGTTTTGGAAAATAGAGATGGATGTTGAGTCCTAAGATACCAAAACACAGTGCGTAGGGCAGTGGGAGCAGTGGGTATGCTCAACAAATATTTATTGAGTAAATAAAGGAATAAATGTGTGGAAAGGTTTACAGCAGAGTGAGATGGAAAGCTGGAATGACTTCAAGAATCAGGGACTAAATCCAGCCTAGAAATAAGTGAAGCCAATGGCTCTTTTTACCAAATGTACATTTCCACTCTACTGGTCTTCCCAAGTCTTGAGCCCCTGCTGACTACAGTGAAAAGTCTGCAGGGTGAATCAAGATTTGGAGAGTAGAAACTCATGTCCCTATCCGTACCACTGCCTCTGCTTTCATAGTGGGCCTGTGTTTCACACTTGGTAGCTAAACTCCTCTTACTCATCATGGATAACTAAGTAAATCATCAAACAGTGAATCAGATGAAGTTAAGCTGAGGCACTGAGGCATAATGATTAGCCCGAAGCCATCAGGCAATTGAGCAAGAAATTAGGATTAAGATCTAGACCACATCCCTTCTTCTTTTGGGTGTTGGCTATTAAAAACATTATTCTTGGAGCCAGTCCATGTTTCATGGATGTTTCATTCAAACACAAGTGAAAAGAGAATCCCTGAAAAATAGACTGGTCTGTTAACTTTCCAAAACTGTAGTCATCGTCTTGATAGGACATATGAGTTTCAGCGATCAGAGCATTAGCAAGTCTCCCTTTGGGTTTCTCTGACTGCTTTCCTCTGTTTGTAGACATAATATTCAGTTTCTCCAAAACATCTCTGGTTACTGAAAATAAATTTTGTGGGAAATTTGTGATGATGGTCAAAGAAAGAGTTAATGCAACCAAAACAAAAAATCTAGTTTGAAATATTTTTACAACGTTCTTTACACTAGAGAGCACTGGAGAAAAAACAGCATTTTAAGTGCTGCTCTTTTTCCCATTAGGTTGTCTGCTTTTACAGGTGGCAAGTTTCAGCAAGATCTGAAGGCTAAAGACTCACGCAGAGATGGTCTGCAGCAGAAAGGCCTGACCTGCCTGACCTCCTGCCCATGCATACAACATAATCACTCACAAAATAGATACTAAAATAATGTTAGCAGCTGCCTGGACTAAACTAATAAACCCAAGCATGTCGAGAGTTAAGGCAGAAGGCCTGTCCTTAACTCACCCCCTTGGGCCTCAGCATCACCTCTTCCCTGGCCTGAATTAACAGAGCTCAAACCAAATGGCTTTTTGCACCTCCTTCTTTTCCTGGTGTCATTCTGACACTTTCGATTTTTCCCCCCTCACAGGGCCTGACTCAGTGAGTTTAAATGCCCTTCTCTTTCTCAGTCACCACATGCAAACTTTAATTAAGTCTGTCTCTACATAACACCGACATAACTGGAGAAGTGAAACATTTCGTCAGATCACTGAGTTTGGGGCCAGAAGAGGAGGGAGAAAGGAAGGTCAGAGAAGGTCACGAAGCAAAAAATGTTCGATGTGTTTAGACTGGCCCCTTGTCTCCACATTCTCTCCTTCTTTGGGCGATAGGCACCAAGTCTCCTCTTTCCACTCTTGTTAACAAGCATTTCTGAAGTCCAGCAGGTTTCTCCAAACCACCTGGCTCTCCTCTTTGCACACAGCTTCTTAGATGTTGACGTGTCTGCGTTATCTATATCAGCAGGAAGATTGTCAGTCTTATGATTCTCTTTCATTAAGGAGAAATTTGAAGCTCAAAAAGTTAACACTGAGTCTAGAGTCTCAATAAAAAGTTACTTTTAAAAATTAAATAATGAAAATTTAAAATTGAATTTTAAAAACTAAGATGGGTTAAAGAAATAAAAGACTAAGCAGAGAGCTGAATTTGTACTTCTCAACTTAAAAAATCTCAAATGAATAAGTACTCGTTAGATGCCGTGAGGTGGTGATAGCAAACCAAGTTATATACATCTTATTTACCTTATGATGTGGATCACACTGTTATTATAAAAGAAGCAAAAGACTTCATTTGTTCTAGTAACTTATTTAGATTATTTAACAGAGATATTGGGATACCCCTCAGCTTTGCAGACTTAAGAGGTGTTTATTTGTTTTACAAATAATGTCTCAAACAGATTTCCATCACTATAACAAAATACCTGAGATAAACAACTTAAAAGGAGAAAAGACTGATTTTGGCTCATAGTTTCTGAGGTTTTAGTCAATGATCATTAGCCTGGTTGCTTTAGGTTGCCAGCAAGGCAGAATATCATGGTTGGAAGCACACAGTAGAGTAGAGCCATTTACCTCATGGTAGTCAAGAAGCATAAAGAAAAGGAGAGAGAGGGGAGGGGGCCAGGGTCTCAGGATCTCTTTCCAGAGCATGCTTCCAGGGGTCTATGTCATGCAAATAGGCCTCACCTCCTGAATGTTTCACTATGCATAAAGCTTTGGTACACCTTTAAGATTCACACCACAACAGGAAGTTTCAGTACCTCCATTATTGAAAGATTCATTTCAAGTTGGAGTTGCAATTTTTTTTTTTTTTTTTTTTTTTTTTTTTTTTTTTTTTTTTTTTTTTTTTTTTTTTTTTTTTTTTTTTTTTTTTTTTTTTTTTTTTTTTTTTAGATTGCTTAGGTTGCTGTAAGAAAGGGGCAAAACTCAGAAACAGGAATCAGAGGCAGAAAGTATCCCAGCTTTGAGAAGCCATTCTCAGTTAATTTGACAGTTTGACCAATGACTTCACCAAATGTATTTGTTTAGAGATATAGTTAATGAGCACTCTTGATTTAAAAATCTGAATTTTAAAAATATTTCAAGTAGGCAATTGAACAATGGACAATGCAGCTAGCCCTAAAAGAAATAATTCAAGCTTATTGGGCTTAGCTGCATCTGTCCAGCTCCTGTACCATAAGTAACATGAATAGAATCTTCCATCTGATTTGCTGTGAAAGTGATAACAGCCATCAGAGGGAAGACTTGTCTTTTTATGTATTTTACAAATATCACTTAATTAAAGTCAATCATTACAGCCCAAACATTTGTTGCTTAAATTGTTTTAGAAACTTTCAAATACATGCTTTGAAAAGGTCAGTTCATAAGACAAACTTAGAGAATACTGTTTTGAGAAAGATCACTTGACAATATGTATAAAAATTATACTATACCCTGTGAATCCTAACTTTTTTGATGTTGAAACATTTATACACATTGATATAATAATCCATACATAAGTAGTCATTCCTATATTATTTACAAATGAGAAACCTAGAAATAACCTAAACTTTTGTTAGTGGGTCTTATTTTTTAGATAACTATAGATTGTCCATTGCAGGGAAGTTTAAAACGATAGGCTCTAGACTTAGAGAATCTAGGTTGAATTGTAAATCTACTGAGCTATGAGAAGCTTATTGTTGTGGTTAGGATCTGGAGTGTCCCCCAAAAGTCTCATGTATTTTAATGTTATGGATTGTCTATGGAGCCATGTAATGTTGGTGGATTGGGGTATGGCCTGGAGGGGTGGATTGCAGTTGTTGGGATCAGGGGCATGTGAGTTAAGACTAAAGGCCTGTGAGTTAAGACTAAAGGCATGTAACTTAAGACAAAAGGTGTGTAGTGGCCACACCTTCGATACCTGGATGCAGGAGAGACTAAGACTGGGACTTGGACTGGTCTCGAATAGTCTCACTTGCCTGTCTGTGTGTGATGTCCTGAGAAGCTGCCTCCACCTCTCTCTCTGCCATGTACTTCAATTGCTGCCGGCCACTCCTGAATGGAGTGTGACCATCTGAAACTGTGAGCCAAAATAAACCTTTCCTTTCCTAAACTTGTGTGTGTCAGGTATTGAGTCCCAGCAATGAAAAAGTAACTGAGACACTTATCATGGTCCTTTACTTGCATACACTATTTTTCACTTGCAAGAATAGGGGAAATAACATAATATGTATTGGTTGCTGTGACAGGTTCTTAAAGTAAATAACACAAGTCATTTAACATGGCATCTGCTCTCAATAACTTTCACTATTCTTTTCATTATGATTATTAGGATAAGGCTACAGGTGATTCTTTCTCTATTAAGAGTGACGAAGTGAGGGGCTGGAGGAATGGCACAGCGGTTAAAGCACTTGCCTTGCAAGCACAAGGCCCTGAGTTCGAATCCCCAGCATCACATAAAGCTGGGAGTGGTGGTGCACGCCTGTAATCCCAGCATTTGGAGGCTGGGGCAAGAGGATTGCCGTAAGTCCAAGGCCAGCCCAGGCTCCATAGTGAGGAGCCTGGGCTACAGAGTGAGACCTTGAGACCTTTTCTCAAGAGAGAGAAAGAAAGAAAGAAAGAAAGAAAGAAAGAAAGAAAGAAAGAAAGAAAAAATGACGAAGTAGCTCAACTTACGTTGGCATAGAAAGGTGAGCAAAACCATAAAACACTTCCCCAGTGAAGGACCCTCCTCATAGGTGTTCTGCCTGACACCAAGCCCTGAAAGCACACAAATTCCATGAGGGAATGGACAGCCTCTGACTCATTCTCTGTGGTGTTTCAATGACCTAGAAAAGTACTGAGCAACTCCATAAAGTGTTATTGACAGGACACATGAAAAAATACGTGAAAAAGTGCAGAACATTAACATTAATGCTAAGTATATATGTTAGAAATTCAGAGGCAACTGCAATGAACAGATGACAGTGCTTTCCTCTAGGAGCAAAACTATGGGCAGAAAGCAGGTTTCCAAGTACTTTGATGTGTACTTTGGTGTTCCTCTGCTGTTTGATGTTTTTACAGCAAGACAGGCCCATAATGCTCGCATCCAGGGAGGCTGCAGCTGAGGGATGGCAAGTGCCTGCCCAGCCTGAGAGGTGCGGCTACTCAGCAAGACTGACTCAGCAAATAAACAAGCAAGCAAGCAAACAAATAAAGACTCGGGATAGAACTCAGCAAGAAAGCCTTTGGTTCAAACCCCAGTAACACACACACACACACACACACACACACACACACACACACACACACGAATGAGAAAAAATAATTCGAATTTTCATGTCAGCATGATGGAAATTCAAAAACCTAACTAATGTGTAGAAAACATTTTAGTTCAGTGGTATTTTAATTTTTCTATTTTTGGATTTTACTGTAATGCTGATTTTTTAAAAATGTTCTAAATATATTCACATATTCTAAGAAATATGTTTGAAGAGAAACAAATCTTATGTTCTATAATTTTGCTGTAGAATATTTACTGTAGGTTTTATAGTCAGAAAAGGAAACTGTTATGAATGTTGTAGAAGTTCCTTATGTAAGTTTTGTAAAATGTAGAAAGTGGACATAAAACAAAATATAGAAAATACACTAAATTTGGAAAATATTTTACCTTTTGAAGAAGACCTCTTATCACAATTCTATTATAATATTATCTAGATAAAACTTACCCTGAAATGCAGATAGCAAAGAATCAGAATTCACAGTTAAAAGACCAGAGAAACATTCCAAAGTTAACTGAAATCATGTCAAATCTACCCCAAAGAAATACAGAGCATCAATCCTTTTTCCAACTGATACGAATTTGCTGGTTACTCTGTTGGGCCAAACTAACAAGTTCCTGAAGACTTTATTGTGCTTCTATTACTCCATTAAAAAAAACAGTACTAATTACAGAGATACATATTATTAAAACTTGGTAATTTTTAGATAAAGGAACTGGGTTTTTTGTTTTGTTTTGTTTTGTTTTACTTTGCTCTGTTGCTTTTGCTTTTGCGGCAAAGTCTTGTCTCCTGTGTCAGCCTCCTGGATGCTGAGATTACGGATTTGTACCACTATGCCCGTCTCCTAAAAGGGACAACTTTTGGCATATAAGAAAAATATAACTAAAAAGGAGAACCAAAAAACCGGAGCAAGAGATGAGAAAGAGAAAAAGGAGAGAGAAAGAGAAAGAAAGGAAGGGAGGGAGGGAGGGAGGGAAGGAGGAACAAGAAGAAAGCAAGGAAGGAAATGCTAGAGAGTATTCCCAGAAAGGAAGAGAAGAGCCGGAAGCCTCCCTCCATGTCTTCTCTTTGTCTTCCACATCTAAGATTACAGAAGTCAAAGGGGAATGGTGTCCCCGGATCTTTTGTCAGAGGCTGACTTCAGTAGCAGCTATGGCAACACTTTCTGGATTTATTAGCTTCTGAGGAAAAAAAAAGTGGGGATGAGATTTGAAGAAAGAGCCTATAACAACATTTATTCTGGACCTCAGTCTAATCTGAATTTGCACATCTGGGAAGGTGGCAAGTTAAAAAACATATTCAGCCTTTCAGTAGCGGCAGATGTCAAAGGGCACATAGCTTGTTTATAAATAGCATGAGCCAAAGTGGGGGGGGGGGAGGACAATAGGTAGTTGAACTGGATGCCCTTTCTTAGCAGTTAAGTAAAACAGGGAGATAAATCTTGCTCTGACTGATTGAGAGTGAGCAGCAAGCTTTGAGGCACAAACCAAATCACACACGCTACACAAATTCTTCCTCCCCCCCCCCCCCCACACACACACACTTGAAGGATGTGAGTAGGGAGGAAAAGAGAGAGGAAGGGAACATAGTCATGTTTCTTCGGTGCTTTTAGTTCTTTGTCTTTTTGTCTTTCTCTAAAATTTTAAGCAACACATTTTAGATGGACAAAGGCATAATCTCTAAGCAGTTCTGAAGTAAATCTGACTGTCGAATCCACCAAAGCTAAAGGAATACACAGGCTCTTCAAGCGTCCATTGATCTTGGACAGAAGGGGCTTGAGAGCACTCTGCTGCGCGTGTGATGACCAAGTGAGGTGCTCTAAGGGATTAGGATGGAATGAAATTAGGCCGAAGGCTAAGGATTCATGAAAATTCTTTCAGATAATTCAAATGTAGCCTGGCTCCTGCTCACCTGTCTACCACATCCTCCATTTCCTCCTCCACACATTCATCTTGACCTTCTCATTGCTTCTCTTTGCTCTCCCAGGAAGCCATGCTTTTTGCCTTTACACATGCTGTTGCCTTTAGGGACATTATTTTCCAAGCTTATTTTTATGCATGTCTCAAGGCTTCATTTAGAAAACGCTTTTGCTATGACACCTTCCCCAAACTCCCCAGGTACAGATAATCACCACGGAGCTAGTTCCTTCCTCCTGTGTGATTCCACAGATTCTAGTAGGTAAATCATGCCCACATTGATTGAAACTACATTGAAGAGTGTTCAGATTATGACCATTATAAGGAAAATGATTTCATGCCATCCCAGCCTCTGTAGTAAAGGGATGGCTCTGTGAGAAATACTCAGAAATATTTGAAATCTTGCAGAATGACTGTGCAAACACTGAAAAGAAAGTATGAAAATCAAAGAGGCGGTAGTGCATGGACTGGTCCACTTGCACTCAATGGATTAAAAATGCAATTAGTAGAGCTCCAGAGTGCAACACATAAGGAAGATCTGTGGATTCAAATCACAATTTAGTCCCTTAATCTCAAGCAAAATAACACAGTTGGGTGTTACCACACTTGGTCATGAGGTTGGAAAAAATAACTGAATCGTTGTGTCTACATTCTTAAGTGAAAATTTCATTGTTGTGAGGATAAAATATATTAATAGGTATACATACAGTAGTTCCTATATGGACATGGGTGATTTCATAACTTGCTGCACCAGGGAATTTCTCAAATGTAAGATGGCCAAGGCAGGAAGTAGAATCCTGCTGAGGCAGAAAGATTAATGATCTCACTCTGGAGCAGGATCCTCTCTACATGCTCTCTTTGGGATGCCACAGACTTCAGCTGAGCTACAATTAAGCTTCAAAATGGTAAATCATTTTCTGTCTTAAACAATTGTATTCTAGAAAATGAAACTTTCTGGGAAAGAACAGGTAACTTGATCTATCAAGTGCTTTGTGGAATTTAATGAGTGCTGTAAGTGTAGAATAAACTGTGGGCATGTGTTATATGCCTGGGAGGATTCCACAATCCAGATGATATTGCCAGGGGTAAACACTTCCCAGTCAATGGAGGAATTGCTTTTTTCCCCCTGATACATAAACTGAACTCAGGTCAGCCAGAGCTGACATATTGAATGAGGTTCTGCACTACTTCAAAATGGGTTTGTGTTTACACTTCATTGTGAGATTTTTAATGGTTTGAAATGACTCAGGGGGAGTTATGTAATGTTTATGGAGACACGTGCAGGAAAATAAACCAAGAACCACAATTGTAGTCTTAGAGGTAGCTCCTGAATAAGCCTTCTTGTTTATTTACAAAGAATGTTTTAAATAACAATCAAGTAATTAGAAGAGTTATAGTTCTGGTGATGGCTAAATGACTTGTATTGGACTAACACATTTGCCAATGACAACTATAAATTCTCATCAAAATAATAAAAGGAAGAGAGAGAGAGAGGAAAGCAAGGCACTGGGGAGAACCCACGAGCACGCAGATACTGGAAGAGACGTGATTTTCAAAAGATAAAATGCAAATTAGGTGAGACTCACAGTTAACCACTTTCTTCCTAAGAACAGACCCTAGGTTACCTACATCAGAATAAGGTCCAATTCGCAGACAGAAAGTGCCACTGTTACTGCACTGAAGTGTCAAAGATTTAATCCTGGGCTGCTAACACAGTTAAAAATTAGGTTGAGGGAGGGATGTCCAGGAAAGGGAGCTTTCATGGAGAAAGGAACAGAGATCTGAAAAAATAAATTCTTTCCAAATTCTTGGTTAGTTCTAAACTACAAATGTTCTGGGTGATACTCCAAGGAGAAACAAGCAGAATGCCCATACAGAAGCAAAGGAATATGCAGAGAAGTCACCAGGAGAAGTACTGGGGAGGCAGATTGTGTAGTTCAAGTATTGTGAAGGAAGAGTGGATTAGGAAATCACTCTGGTACTCCATTCAGACTTCTGAAGAGTCATGCCTTATAACTAAGGACCACATCCTAGAACTAAGTACTGTATCTTCATAATTAGAGGCAGACCCAAAACAAACTTCCCACAATTAAACCTTAGAATCATGTCTCTATGGAAATGAGATAATCTACTAGTAAATTGGCTTAAACAAAACAACAGTCTAAAAGAAAATGGCAAAATCTAGAATATCTATGGCATATCTTTCATGATAAAACATATGTGTAACTTTAAAAAGAAGTTATTAGAGAAACAAGAAAAAATGACCAACTTTCAAGAGAAAGTATAGTCTACAGAGGGAGACTTACAAATGACACAAATGTTAGCAATTAGGAATTTTAAAACAAATCTGATAAAATGTTAAGTAATTTATAAGAAACGATGTTTAATTAGGACATGGAGAGGCATAATAACTCTAAAAAGAAAAGGCAGAAATCAATTCTGAAAAATAAAATATTAGAAAACAAACTGTATTACTGGGATCAGTAACAAGTCAGAAACTGTACTAGATAATAGTAAAAGAACTTGAAGTCAAATAAATGAATATTATTCCAACCACATAGATTAAAAAAAAAAGTCAGGAAGCAAAAGAAAAGTTTTCAATAACCAGCCCCCACTCTTAACAGCAAGTGAAATCCATAGATTAATCCATTTGATTCATTTATCTCCATAATCCAATCACTTTCCAAATGCATGAGGCTTTTGGGTGACATTCCAGATCCAAACCATAGTATGGGCATATTAGTTCCTTCCAAGATTTAGCTATAAGTTGTGCTACATAAACACGAGTATGCCTGTGTTGCTGTTATATGATGTCTTTAGCTCTTTTGGAAAGATATCTAGAAGACATATCTCTGGATCAAATAGAACAACTTTTTTGAGGAATCTCCATATAGATTTTTGAGGAATCTCCATACAGATTTCCATAATAGTTGTACCAGTTTACAGTTCACCCACAATGCAGAAGCATGCCTTTTTCCCTTACATCCTTGGGATGATTTGTTATTTCTGAACCCTCCTTACTGAAGTAAGATTGAACTTTAGCAGTGATTTGGTGGTTTTGGTGTGCTTTTCAGTAACTGCTGAAAATGCTGAGCATTCCGTCTATTTATTGGTCATTTGTACTTATTCTGAGAACTTATTCATGCCAACTGCCCATTTTTAATTGGGTCTTTTACTATGGATAGTCTATTTTTTTCCAGTTCTTTGTATATTTTAGATATTAGCTCAATGTTTAAGAAGTAGCAGGAAAAATTTCCCCTTCTCTTTCACTCTGGTGATTATTTGTGGTGCAAAAAGTTTTCAGTTTAATGTAATCTCAATTACTGATGCTTAGTGTTATCTTGTGTACAGCAGGCATTCTGAGGAAATCCTTGCCTATGCCTGTTTTCAAAAGTGTTTCCATTTTAATACACAGGTCTTTCACTCATTTTTTATTTGGCTTTACTACAGGATAAAAAATGTGGATATAGCTTCATTCTTCTGTATATAGATAACCCCTTTTACCAGTAACATTTGTTAAAGAAGTATTTTTTCCTTCTGGGTATGCTTTTAGTCCCTTGTGGATTAGATGGCTGAGAGCCCTCAGGATAGTCTTTGCATCCTAAATTTTCTTCCACTGTTCATCAGCCTACTATTTGTGTCAATATCATGTCAATAGCATGCATCGATCATTGATCTAGGTCTTTTCTAGCTCCATATAAATTTTAGGATTATTTTTCTAGTACTGTGAAAAATGGTGTTGCTATTGCACTGAATCTGTACATCAACTTCTACTGTAGTGTGGCCATTTTGACAGTATTGGTTCTGTCTATCCAGGAACAGAAACTGTCTTTCCATTTTCTAATGTCCCTTGCAATTTCTTTTTTCAGAGTTAGCTAGTTTTCATTGTAGAGGTATTTCACTTCCTTGGTTAGGTTAATTCCTAGGGTTTTTTTTTTTTTTGAGGCTACTGTAAATAGGGTTGTTTTTCTCTTCCTTTCTCAGAGTAACTTCACTGTTGATGTACAAGAGTGCTATTGACCTTTGTGCATTGGTTTTTTGTTCTAAAAGAACTGCATTTATTAATTAGTTCTAATATTCTTCTGGTGGAATTTTCAGGGTCCTCTAGGTAAAGGATTATGCCATCTGAAAATAAGGATGATTTGATATCTCGCTCTCGTATATGTATCTGCTTTCTTTCATTCTTTTGCCTGATTGCTCTAAGGTTTCAAATATTCTATTAAATAGGAACGATGAAAGTAGATACCCTTGTCTTATTCCTGATTTTGGGGGGGAAATGCTTCCAGATTTTCTCCATTTGGTATGATGTTGGCAATAGGTTTGTCAGAAATGGCTTTTGTCAGCTTGAGATCAGGTCTTTCAAACCCTATTTTATTTTTTAACAAATATTGACTTATTAAAAAGATCTACTAAAGGCAACACTATGAAAAGAAATCTGGATAGACAAATAAAATAAATGAAAATTATTGACTCTTATATGATCCAATTTCTATGCTACAATTAACAGTAGGAAAAGGATCAGGAATAATGATACAATGTAAGACAACTTAATTATTGACAAATCACAATTACTAATTAAATGTTACAATATTCCACTCTTAACATTATATATGTAATTTATACTACTAATAGAGGTATCTATTCAAACTAAATATTAACTTATTGAAAATATTTGCTAAAGGCAACATTGCATCTTTGCTAATAATAGAAAAGAAATTTGTATTAATGCCCTAAGCATAACTAAATAGTAAAAAGTTACTAAGTCATCTGGAATACATGCAGGCAGGTCCCTGGGCCAACCCACATGATGCTTCTTGGACAACCAGGCAAGCAGGTCCCCGGGCCACTACATGTGCTGCTTCTTGGACTCCTAGCATGCAGACCCCCAGTAATCCATCACTCTCCCTACTGGGGCCCTTGGCACTGAAAAATACTGCAGGCTGGTAGCCCCATGGCCACATATGCACCCTCAATGGCACCCTGCAACTCCAGGGCCAGCTCACACACCAGCTGATATCCCATGGCCCCATCTCACAATGCCCTTCGTCCCTGCACATGCACTTACTAGCATTCCATGGTCCCTTGTGTGCCTCTGTCCACACACCTGAGACACTAATCCTCATGACGAAAGATTAAGGGAACTGGACACACCTGCTCATACAATCTGGATCATCACTGGATCAGTGGCTTGGCTGAAATCCTGAGATATTTTGATTGCGATATTTTATGTTGCAGACACAGCATACAAGGCCTTGGAAGAAGAGAAGTCCTGTATGATGCACAGGGAGCAGAGACAGAGTTCATGGACACTACTGAAGCCATCATCAACAACAATAAAATCACTGGAAGATGAGGCAACAAATCACCTGCAGAAAATCCTGACACCTCAGAAATGGATATCATGGCTTCTGAAGCAGGAGAAACTACAGAAAATGAAATCCAAAGAAAAGTAGATGTCACAGCTCAAACATCAGGAGAGGCAAACAAGAGATGCATAAAGAGCTCAACATGGATATAATCAAAGGAGCAGAAGTCTTAATAGATGAAAAAATACACGGAGTATAAAGAAGAATTAATAAAGGCAATGCAAGAAGTGAAAAGAAGAATTTAATGGAGATACAGAAAAAAAAATGAAAGCTAAAACCCAGGATATGAAAAACTCGAATGAAAACATGGGAAACCAGCTTCAATACTTTGAGGATGGATCATTGGATCTTGAAGAAAAAGTGGATAACCTGGGTCGTGAGAACAGTGAGGACCAAAAAACAAGACAAGAAAGAGTCTGGTTACAACAGCTGATGGATGACACAAGAACAACCTCAGAATTAGAGTAGTGCAGGAGAATATGGAGGACAGAACAGAAGATCTAAAGGCTGTATTTAAT
The DNA here is from genome assembly GCA_004027205.1 of Ctenodactylus gundi. Taxonomy (NCBI): domain Eukaryota; kingdom Metazoa; phylum Chordata; class Mammalia; order Rodentia; family Ctenodactylidae; genus Ctenodactylus; species Ctenodactylus gundi. The sequence goes on along the minus strand of PVKB01001183.1, from coordinate 30,369 downwards.
GAAATTAAGGAAAATTTTCCAATCTAAGAAAGGAAATGAACCTAGAGTTCCTGCAGGGATATAGCATGCCAAATAAATTGATCAGAAGAGAACCTCCACACAATACATCATAATTAAAATCCTAGAGACTCAACACAAAGAGAACATTTAAAAAGCTGTAAGAAAAAAACCAGAAAGTAACATACAAAGAAAAACCAATCAGGATTATTGCAGCCTTCTCAACACAGACTGTGAAGGCCAGAGATTATACAGCAATATTAGCCACATGCTCAGAGCATAAATGCCAACCAAGACTGCTGTATCCAGCAAAACTATCATTCAAAATAGAGGGAGAAGTTAAAACTTTTCATGACAAAGAAATTCATGACCATGGCATTGCAAAAGACTTGAAGGAATTCTAGACAGAGATATAGGAACAAACAGCACCAAAGACCTCAGAGAAAAGGAACCATTAGGAAGAGAAGAATGAACTAAAAAGAATGCAAATCAGTCAATCAACATTGAACTATCAAAATAATGACAGGATACAGAAATATACTACTGTAATAACACGGAATGTAAATGGTCTCACCTATCAAAAGACACAGACAGGCTGATTGGATTAGAAAACAAAAGCCCACAATTTGCTGCTTGCAAGAGACAAACTTTACCCATAAAGAAATGCACAGACTGAAAAAAAAGGATGCGAATCAATATTCCATGCAACTACACCCAGAAAATAGGCAGAGGTAGCTATACTACTCTTAGACACAACAGATTTCAAACAAAAATAGATGAGGAGAGACAAAGACAGACACTATGTACTGGTTAAGGGAACAATTAAACAGGAAGAAATCACAAATATCAATATATACATTTCCAAACTTGAGGTACCCAATTTTGTAAAACAAAAATTACTAGACTTGAAAGGACATGTAGGCCCCAGTACAATTATAGTAGGGGATTTCAATACTCACTATCACAGATAGAGAGGTCAACTAGACAGAAAATCAACGAAGAAATATTACAGTTAAACCACTCTCTGGAAACAAAATGGACTTAACAGATATCTAGAGTGTTCCACCCCATACCAACAGAACACACTTTTTTTCTCAGCAGTATATGGGATATTTTCGAAAACAAACCATATTGTAGGCCATAAGGCATGTTTAAATAAGTACAAAGGAACTGAAATGATTCCTCACCTACTTTCACATCATGGTGGGATAAAACTCAAAGTCAGCAGCAAGAGAAGCTATGGAAACCATTCAAAACATGGAGACTAAATAACTTAGTACTGAACATACAATGGGTCACATAAAAAGTCAGAGAAGAAAACAAAAACTTCCTAGAGATAAATGATGAAAGAAACCCATCATACCAGAACATGTGGAACACAGTGAAAGCTGAAAGCCAGGAAAGAAAACTATAGACCAATCTTCTTCATGAATATAGAAGCAAAAATTCTCAGTAAGATATTGGCAAATAGGATTCAGCAAGTTATTAAAAAGATCATGCGCCATGATCAAATGGGCTTCATTCCTGGGATGCAAAGCTGGCTTAGCACACATAAATCAATTAATATAATATGACACATTAATAAAAGCAAGAACAAAAATCAAAATCATCTCAATTTATGCATAGAAGGCCTTTGACAAAATTCAACACCTATTCATGATAAAAAAAAAAAAAAACCTGAGGAAAATAGGTATTGAAACACCTTACCTCTAACTGATAAGGCCATAAATGCCAAACCTACTGAAAATACCATAATAAATGAGGAGAAACTGAAAGGATTTCCCCTCAATCAGGAAGATGACAAGGATGTCCACTCTCACCACTCCTATTTAACATAGGTCTCAATACCCTAGCCAAAGCAATTAGGCAAGAGAGAGAAATAAAGAGATACACTGGAAAGGAAGAAGTCAAACTAACCTTACTTGGCAGATGACGTGATACTCTGCATAAAAGACCCCCCAAAATTCCACAATACAACTTTTAGAGCTAATGAAAAATTCAGCAAAATTGCAGGTTATAAAATTAATATAAAAATTAGCAGCATTCCTCTACCTTAATAATGAACTCACTAAGGAAGAACTGAGAAGAATAACCCCATTCTCAATAGTCCCTCAAAAAAATAAATGCCTAGTGCTAAACCTAACTAAGAAAGTGAAGGACGTCAACAAAGAATTGTATTATGCTGAAAAAGAAATTGAATATGACATTAGAAATGGAAGGAGATCCTCTGTTTATGGATAAGCAGAATTAATACTGTCAAAATGGCTATACTACAAAAACTGATATATAGATTCAATGCAATTCCTATCAAAATACAAAAAAGTTTTTTCACAGAACTTGGAAGAACAACTCTTAAATTTATATGGAACCAAATGAGACCTAGAATAGTGAACGCAGTCTTAAATAATAAGACAAAAATGAATGGTGCTATGATTCCAGACATTAAGTTATATTGCAAACCAACAGTGAAAAAAAAAAACCTATATGGTATTGGCGCAAAAACAGATAGGTTAACCAATGGAACAGAACTGATGATGTAGGGGCAATCCCAAGTACCTTCAGCTACCTGGTGTTTTAAGAAAAGGGCCAAGAACATGCTTTGGGAAAAGGATAACCTCTTCAACCAATGGTACTGGGAGGACTGGTGGGCAGAGTGTAGACACACACATATTAGCATGTACCCAAATCAAATCAAAGCGAATCAAAGACCTAGATATTAAGAGGAAAACACCAGACCTTCTGGAGGTTAAATTAGGGAAAACTCTAGAATATGTAGGAATGGGCAAGAATTTTTTTAAATAGGACACCTGATACAAAAGAAATAGCCCCCGCAATCAGCAAATGGGATTAGATAAAATTTAAACCTATCTTCATGCTGAAGAAAACTACCAACAGAGTGAAGAGAGAGCTGACAGTATAGGAAAAAATCACCACTTATCTCCCGTCTAAGATGAGAGACTATTAACTAGAATATACAAAGAATTGAAGGAAACTAGACCCCTCAAAATCAAAGATGCAACTGAACTCAAAGGGTTTCTTAACCCCCCCCCCAACCCCCTCTTGCCAGCATCTGTCGGTATTTGAGTTCTTGGTATAGGGCATTCTCACTGGAATAAGATGACATCTTTATGTCGTTTTGATGTGAATTTCTCTAATAGCTAGAGATTTTGAACATTTCTTCATGTATTTGGTGGCCAATTGTACTTCTTAATCTGAGAACAGTCTATTCATTTCATTTGCCCATTTTTAATTGGGTCTTTGATTTTGACAGGTCTATTTTTCTTCAGTTCTATGTATATTGTATTGATTGGACTTCCATCTGAAGTGTACTTGGCCAAAAAAAAAAAAAAAACCATTATGTTGGTCTATCTTCATTCTGTTGTTTTCTTCACCTTGCAGAAGCTTTCTAATTTGGTATAATCCCATTTGTGGATCCTGGGGGTATTTCTTTTGAATCAGGTATTCTGTTGAAAAAGTCTTTACCTACACCAAAATATTCAAAAGTTTTGCCTATTTTGTCTTCCAGGATGTTCAGTGTTTCAGTTTCAGTATCTAAGTCTTTAATTCACTTAGATTTGATTTGGGTGCATGAGGGTAGATGTGTGTGTAGAGTCATTCTTCTGGATGTACATAACCAGTTCTCCCAGCACCAGGTACTGAAGAGGCTATCCTTTATTTCCAGTGAGTGGTTTTTGCCCCTTTGTCAAAGATCAGATATCTGGGGGTAGTTGAGTTTGCCTCTGAATTTTCAGTTCTGTCCCATTATTCAATCTGTCTGTTTTTGTGCCAATACCACACGTTTTTTAATGACTGTTGCTTTATAAATAAAAGCAAGAACAAAAATCACACCATCATCACAATAGATGCAGAAAAGGCCTTTGACAAAATCCAACATCCACTCATGATAAAAAAAATTTTTTGAGGACATAGATACGGATGGACCTTACCTCAAACTGATAAAAGCCACTATGCCAAACTTCCTACCAATATCATACTTAATGAGGAAAAGTTGAAAGCATTTTCCCTTAAATCAAGAATGTAAAGAGACTGTCCATTCTCACCACTCCTACTCGATGTAGGACTTTAAACCCTAGCCAGAGCAATTAGATGAGAGAATGAAATAAAGAGAATATGTGGTAGAAAGGAAGAAATAAAAACATACTTATTTGCAGATGACGTGATTCTCAACATAGAAGACCACCCCAAAAATTCCACCACAAAACTCTTAGAACTAATTAACAAACTCAGCCAAGCGATAAGATGCAAAATTAATTTAAAAATCAGTAGCATTCCTCTACACTAATAAATAACTTACTGAGAAAAGGCTGAGAAGAATAATTCCATTCTCAACAGTTCATCAAAAAATTAAATACCTGTGAGTAAACCTAACCAAGAAAGTAAAGGACTTCTACAAAGAAAACTATATTATGCTAAAAATGAAACTGAGGAGGACATTAGAAAATGAAAAAAAAATCCCTGTTCATGGATAGGCAGAATTAATACAGTCATAATGAAAATGGCCATACTGCCAAAGCTGATATACAGATTCAATGTAACTCCCATCAAGATACCAAAAATTTTCACAGAGCTTTAATTTTAAAATTCATTTGAACCAAAAGACACCCAGAATAGCCAAAGTACTACTGAGTAACAAGACAAAAGCAGGTGGCACTTTGATTCTAGACATCAAGTTGTAGTACAAAGCAACAGTGAGAAGTTAATTTTCTCCAAGTTGATTCATAGATTCAATTCAGTTGCAATCAATATCCAAGTTAGCACTTTTGGCAGATATTTTATAAATTGATTCTAAAGCTTATATAGAAATGCCAAAAAGCAGACAGTAACAAAAATAGTTGTGAAAAAAAGTTTGGAGGTTGCTGGTTTCAAAATAGATGATAGTTGAACAATTACTAAGAAAATCCAAATTAAAACCACACTCTGTTTCATTTCTCTAACACTGGTAAAAAATTTTTAGAACATTGACAAAACCAAATGATGAGGACATGGAACCCCAGGATGCTCATACTGCTAATGAACAGGTAAGGTGGGACATATGGAGTTCAACAAATACCACATATTATCCAGAAATTGCTTTTCTACTCATGGAAACATATGTCCACAGAGAGAGACAGGACCATTTGTTTCCACTTTAGTCGTGATAGCTCCAAACTAGAAACAGCCAAATGCTCATAAACAGAGATATAAATAAGCCAATTGTGGTATAATGCTACTAAGTAATAAAAAGAAATGAGCAATTCACAAAACGGCATGGATGAATCTCCAAAATAGCATATTGAGTGGAAGAAGTAAGACATAATGCAGTGCATAATATATCACTCCATTTGTATGAAGATAACTAACACATAAAACTGAGCTGTGGTGATAAAAAGCAGAGCCGTGGTTGGCTGTGTGTTCTGATCACTCTGAGAAACAGTGGGAAACAGTATTGCTAAGCTATATTTTGGTTGGAGTCATGGTTATACGGGTCTAGACAAATGTCAGAATTTATGAAATGCTGAAATTATAATCTGGAATTTTATTGTTTTGTAAATAAAAGCCTTGATAAAAGCGTGAAAAAGCAAGTCACAGACTACAGGAAATGCTTGCAAAACCACATATCTGATAAAGACTTGTATCAAAAATATATGTATATGAAGAATCTTATAGCTCAACAAAAAAAAGAGAAGTGAGCAAAAGATATGAGAGACATCACACCAAAGTAGATATGCAAATAAAAGTAAATGACATCATCAGTTGTCACTGGGAATTGCAAAATAATAAAACAATGAACTGTCACTATGCCAATTGCAGAGCATCAGGAATACGCATCTACTGCTGGTGACACTGCAAAATCATATAGCCACTTTGGAAGACAGTGTCACGGTTTCTTATAAAGCTAAATGGAGGCCTACCGTACAGTATAGAAATTATACTCCTTGATATTTACCCAAATTAGTTGAAAAAATATATGTCCATGCAAGTACATGAACATGAATAAGCATCAGCTTCATTTTTAATTTTGAGAACTTGGAAGCAACCAAAATGTCTTTCAGTCGGTGAATGGACAAGCAAACTGTGGTGCATCCGCAGACAATGGAATATACTCGGCAATGAAGAATGAACTACAAAGTTTTGAAAAAAAAAAAAACATAAGCTGGAGGAACGGCTCAGCAGTTAAAGCACTTGCCTAGCAAGTGCTACGTCAAGCGCTAAGTACTGAGTTCAATTTCTCAGAATCACATAAACTGAGTGTGAGGGCGCACACCTGTAATCCCAGCACTCGGGAGGCTGAGACCGGAGGCTTGCCGTGAGTCCAAGGCCAGCTGGGGTCTATAGTGAGTTCGGGACCAGGCTGGGCTACAGAATGAAAGACCCTGTCTCAAAACAAAACCAAACAAAAAACCCCATAAAGGAGGTGGAGTTAAGATGGTGGAGATGGTGGTCTATTAGCGGCTTCACAGGAAGTCAGCAAGGTAAGCGACAGCTTTGAAATGGAAGGAAGCTCCAGGAATCACAGAGTCGGCAGTAAGGTTGGAAATCTCACGGAGGCTTGGAGACAGGAAAAACAAACAAACAAAAAAAGTAGTGAGGAGAATACACCAGACAGAAAACCGCCTAGCGCTGCAGAGGCGTGGGAGAGGCCTTCTGGGGTCACAAACAATTTAAGCCAGAGGACCAGCGCCGGGATCCACGGGAGCACGCAGTTCAGTTTCTGCTGTCTCCTCCTCCGTAACTGGTAGGCAGTGCATGTCAACACTACAAGACCTGGAAGGAGACCATCTAAATAACATGGGAAATTTTTTTTTAGACTTTGGATCTACCTCAATTGTTCTTTGTATGTATTTTGTGTCTGGGCTTTCTTTTGTTGTTGTTAGTTTTTGCGTTTTCCTTCTTTCCAGTCGTTCTTCTGGTCTTTTGTGAATAGCCTTTCTATAGACACTGGTGCTATTCTCTTTTCTTTCTATGGTGCTTTCTTTGTGCCACTTTTGCCTTATTAAATTTACTTTCTTTTGGCCTTTGGTTGGAGTTCTGTCTCACTTTTCTCTATCTACTCTTCTCTTTCCTCTTTCATTACCAAAACTAACTCAAGGTCAACTCAGAACGTTTAATATTGTTTTCTATGAGGAAAATTGTAAATACACTTTTTTCCATCCTTACTTGATGGAGACACTTGTCTCTACACTCTGATAAGCTATTACTTGACAGAACCTATTTTGAGAAGCAGTGAAGCATTGCAGTGACTGAATGACTTCTAAGAAAGCAAATTTTTAATAAATTCTAATTTTGTAAAAACAAATGACATATTAATAAAGAGTATTAGTTTGCTAGAATTGTGTAAACAAATACCTCCGACTGGGCAGCTTAAATAATAGTACATTTTCACACAGTGCTGGAGGCTGCAAGTCTAAGATCAGAATGTTTCCAGGTTTGGTTCCGCCCTCTGCTTCTACCCTTTGCTTGCAGAAAGCCTTCTTCTCACTGTGTCCTCCATTTCTGGCTGTCCCAATCTCCTGTTCTTATTTAAAACTCATAATGGATATTGAATTGTTTGTATTAAATTAGAGCCCACCCTAACTACTTTATTCTTTAACGTTAACAACTTCAACTTTATTCTTTAAATGTTTTATCTTAAAATATGGTTACCTTCCAGTACTAGGAATTAGGACTTTATCTTTTCACTTGAGAGAAGTACATTTCATTCCATAATAGGTATGTATAATATTTATGCTGTGTCTTTTTAAGAAAAGTTTCAAGGATGACTGTCAAAAATCCAACAAAGATTTCATAAATTTAAAACATGGAAAAGAGAACAATATTAAACCAATGTCACAAAATGAAATCACCAGGGAGGCTAATGCTAGCATTCCATCACGACTTCCACAGTAATTTAGGTGGCCCTGTGAGTGGTTTGTTAACTCTCAGACAAACAGTTTAGAAGGAAATCCAGACCAGCTCTGAGGTATCAGTGACACTCAGGTAGAGTATGTTGAGAAAGTGGTGCAACTGGAGTTTACTCCCAAATCATCCATGTGGGTCTTGGATGATGGACTGCAAATTATATACTTCTTAGAAACTCGGAACGTAGACATACTTGGGAAAGATCTTTGCAGACGTGACTAAGTGAAGCTTCTTAAGATAAGATCATCAAGATTAGGGTGAACCATAAATTCAATGTCAAGTGTTCATATGAAATAAAAAAGAAGATACACAGAGAATGTTATATGAAAACACAGGCAAAGTTTAGAGTGATGTATCCACAAGGTGCACAGTATCAATGATTGCTAGCAGACACCAGAGGCCAGGAAAAAAAGGCCTCTGAGGCCTTTAGGAGGAACAAACGCTGCTAAAATCTTGAGTTTGAACTTCTGGCCTCCAGAGATGTGACAAGATGAACTTTTGTTATTTAAAAATACCTTCCAACCTATGATAAATTTTTATAGTAGCTGTAAGAAAGCAATACACCCAGAGATCATATTCTGTGGTTTGGATCTTAGGTATTCTGCAGAAGTTCACACATTAAATTTTTATTCTAATAGTCATAAACCAAGCCACCAGCACTTGCTGATGGTGCTTTTGGGAGGGGGTGGAGCATCTGGGAAACAGGGCTCAGTGGAAGAAAATTAGGTTCGGGGTATGTTCTGGAAGGGATACGGAGCCGTGGCCCTTTTCCCCACTTCTCCCTCTAGCACATGCTCCCCAAATGGAGTCAATTCATCTCATTCTGTGCAGTCCTAAGTGATCTGCTGTGATGACTCTGGGATTTCTCCCAGCACTCCCATTTCTACTACCACCTTGCCCCTCCTGCTACCGTCATTGCCCACAGCAATGAACCAAAGCATCAACATCAACCATTTAGTAAGCCAGATTCACAGCCTTGGGTCTTGGCCTCATAGCCCTTTCTCCTGCTTTATAGCTGTGAAGTCTGGTTCTGCATTCTTCTGGCTTTCCTATTAGTCTTGAAAACATTGACACTAGTCCCTAAGAAAACTTGTCAACACTCTCAGAAAAGTCAGGTTGCACTCCCTGAATTGAATAAAGTAAAAGATGGCTCATCCTCTTATCACTAATTCCATTAATGATAACTACTATTTTGGAACAATTATTGAATGCCAGGGAACGTGCTAAAGGTTTAACTATTATGATCTCATTTCATCCTCATGATGACCCTGTGAACTGTCCCCATTTTGCAGAAGAGGAAAATAGACATTTAGGCAAGAGAAATCTATCAAGAGCAGGGAGAGAGGTTTTTGACTTCAGTCTTTCTTGCTTTTCAGCCTAGACTCTAGCTACCACTGCACGTCACTTCTCCTGTGAGCCAACTCAGGAACCATTTGAAACCACGTATCTGGATGTGCTGTTCTGCTTTCTCAGGCAGCTGCATAACATTCATGCACATCTCACCTGTGAGTGATAGAACAGCGGAGGCTTTGCAGCAACACATGCATGGCATAAAGCCTGATCATGGCAAGCATCCTAAAATCAGCAACCAAAAAAGTCTCCAAATAGCTTTGTGATTAATAACTACATGCTCTAAAAGTCTTCTTTATGTTCTATTTGATCAGACTATGCATACTTCTTCAAACTTATTGGCTCATCTTCTTTTATTTATTGAGGTATTTTCCCTTCCAATATGCAAATCCTTCTGACAGTCTACACTGCTATCAGTTGGCACTTGATACCATTTAAGATTCTGCCAACGGGGCTATTAATTTTTGGATTTTCTCATGTACCAAGTATCCCAATCCTGAGCATTAGTCTTTCTTTGTACGTTTGTGAAAGCTGTCTGATAGTGAGCGCAAAAATGAAGCTTTCACTTCCTCTATAAATATTTGTGCAGCGACCTCTGACTGCCGGCCAGCCTGCCTGCCAACACCCCATTAGAAGTCACCCCTTTTACAATCAACTACTATCATTTGATAACCTCTTGGGGTTAAGAGTACAGATGTAAGATTTTGGAGTTCCTGATGGGAATACTTCATATCCCAAGTATGTTTTCCTTTGAAAATGACATCACCACAGGGACACATTTTTCAAATAATTTGGCTATCATGTTATAAAAGCTTCCTTAGAAATATAAAGAAAAAAGTGCTCTGTACCTCTAATTTTTCAAAGCCAGGGATAAAATAAAAATACATGTCTAATTAATTAGACTTAGATGGTATTGGTGTGGTGAGGTCACCTGGATAAGCCAAGAATAGTCACTACAAAGACTGTATTATATGACTTTTGCCTCAAGTTCTAATGTTATCAAATTCTAACCTTATGAAGCTAGAGGAAACAGATCTTTTTTTCTTCAAAGAAAGATACTGTGTTTCTGGTCTGGATCAGAGACATGATTTAAGCTATATGAAAGCTTACTTTAAAATGACATTTACTGAGATTTTTATTCCCAAATTCATCCTTACCTTCTATCATTTTATAGACAAATGCCATTATGCAAGCTCTACAGCTGCTTCTTTAATTTAGTTTAAAGCACTGAATTCATCCTTAAATTCTGCATTTGGAAGATAATAGAACTAAGAAATTAGTCTGTGAGGACAAATTTTTTCTTTGGACAATGGGAAATGGATCCCTTTGACAGAAATGGTATCTCTGAAAGGTGAATTTCTCCAAGTCAAGATTTCAGGACTGTGTGTGAATATGTATATTCTAATGGAAAGCTTTCTTGTGATGTATAGAACTGGAAAAAGTATACTAAGTGTTTATTCAGGATCTATTATATATCATCTTTTGGATGCAGATAATAGTAGGTACAATAATAATAGTAAATCACATTTACTAAGGAATCACTGTGTACCAGGTTGTGTCCTAAGCACTTTTCAGGCAATTTATTTGAATTTTTACGACAATCCTTTGAGATATGTTCCAGTGTTTGCACTATGTAATGACCAAACAGAGGCTCAAAGGGATGAAGAAACCAAAGATATACAGTTAATAGGGCATAGAACTAGAATTGAAATCTTGCAGACTGACACCAAAATTAAGCCTCTTAACCACTGGCCATCAATCTCACAGTCCATCAGGACAGAGGTCAAAGTCAAAATAATCTTAGAAATCTGAAGAAAGTAGGTGCACAAAGAAAGACACGGTTCATTTGCCAAGCACGTGGACCAATGAGGACGTACAGAGTAGATGGCAACGCTGCTGCCTGGAAGCTGAGGAGTGAACTGACAGTCACGACAGTGGGTTGGTGTCCCTTGGGACGAGAGGCATGTGCAAATGGGCAGCTGTTCTTACATCAGTGGCTAGTCAGAGAATTTTTAAACTCTGTAAACTTGTGGAGAACTTTCTTCTTTTTCATTTATTTATTTATTCATTCATTTAATTTTAGAACATCTCGCTCTGTAGTCCAGGCTACTCCTGAACCCACTGTGTAGCCCAAGCTGGCCTTTGACTCACAGCAATCCTTCCTTCTGCCTCATCCACTTCAGTGCTGGGATTACAGCCATGTGCCACCATGCCCAGTTTATGTGGTGCTTGGAAATCAAACTCAGAGCCTTGTGCTTGCTAGGCAAGTGCTTCAACACTTTGTGTCGTCCTAAATTTACAAGGAATTTTATACAGAATATTTACATGTCTTTGTTTTTATTTTTTAAAAGTTGAGCTAAAATCTGTATTAAATTCGATTTGAGGGGTCAAAAGCTGGGAGAAGAATAATGGTTCGGATGCTATCAAACCATTTAGAGTAAGGATATAGGATCTCAACTCAGCAGTCATAACAGGAATGAAGAGATTTGTTTAAAAAATGGTTTGTGCTAAGATTATGCCATTGAGTGGATCTGAAATGTAGTACGAAATTTCATGTGTTAAAGTCCTGGTCCCTAGCTTAGTGTTATCAGAAGAAGGCGGGAGCTTTAGGAGGAGCCTGGTGTGAGGTCCTTGGGTAACTGGGGTATGCCTTTAAGAGGACTGGGAGAACTTGGTTCTTCTTCTATCTCTCGCATCTCATCTCCGAGAAGAATGGCTTTATTGTGCCATGCCTTCCTGCCATGACATGCTGCCTTGCCACAGGCCCCGAAGCAGCAGGGCTTATTGACCATGTTACTGAAACCTCCAAATCTGTAAACCAAAATACTCCTTTGCTCTTTATAAGTTGATTACTTCAAGCATTGAGTTATAGGCAAAGCTCACCAACACAGATTGACAGACTGAGAGGCAGACAGGATTAAACACAAGGGTGAGAAAAATGAATGCATTGCGCTGAATCCAGTGATAAGTAAATATTCTTTGAGAATACACTTGGCTGCAAGTAACAGAAAACACAACTACAATGACCTAAAAAAAAAGGTTTCACTTTTAAACGTCTGGTTTAGGCAATTATTGATATTGCTTCAAAGCTCAGCTACCTCCTCTCAGGTATTTTAGTGTTGATGTCTCTGAAATTCTCCTGGCCTCTCATCTCAAGAACAACAGATGGCTACTGCTATTTCACATTCAAGGCAAGATGGTGATAGAAGGCATGAACATGACAGTCAGATGTGCATTTTCTTTAAATCAGGAAACTATCTCTCTAAAATCACTCAACCTAATTTACATTTTATTTGATTATTTGATATACTATTTTAATCTTCCCATTCTGCCATTTTCAACAGTTAGATGGTCCACTCGCAATTATTATTTGATACAACAGGTCCTGACATCATAGCTTTACACACCAAATTTTGGAAATAATAGTAGGAATTATTCTTGTCTTGGATCTCAAATCTATATATTTTCTCTTAGTTAATGGTGACATTAATTGTCAGAATAAAAATTATTCAGATTGTCCCATGATCAGTGTCATTGATGGGTGTATATCAACCATTTTTGGCACGGTAATGACCATAATTAGTATTTATTTCTCCAAGAACTCAGGAAGGCCCCATCCTTCTCAAAAGATGTATCTGCTAAGGGACCAGTAAATACATTTAGTAGTGTTTAATGAAGTCGAACAAAAGAATAATTACTATGTTCTGTAGTGTTTGCTACAGACAGCATGGGACAACCAGAAAAGCCAGCACATTTCGCTTGTCTGTGACACAAGACGTAACTCTACGGGGAGCACCGTCAGTGGAAAATCAGAAAAAGGCAAGACCCTGACCTGGCCTTTGAAGTTGCTAGACAGAGGTTAGAAGAAGCCATTGAACCATTAAATTATAGTCTGGTCTTATCATGGAGAAGGAACAAGTGGGACAAGATAGATGGGTCCAATGAACGCAAAATATACCAGAACTATGAAGATCTTTTCTATGTGACTTTAGAAGTAATTACTAGTATTTACTTGAATTATGTAATGACAGCCTCACAACAGTTGGTCTGAGAAATGAGACTCAAAGAGGTCAAACAACTTGCTCCAAATTGAAAAGCAAGTGGCAGAGCTGAGGTTAGAACTCAATGAATTGAATCACTATGCTGTAACTCTTACTGTATTAACTTAGAAGTTATATCTCTGAGTAGTCTTGTATAGAATCTGACTCTAGGCCAAGGGCTATGTCATCCAAGAAGATGAGGCAAACTTGAGGAGGAAGCTGACTTCAGGAAGGCGCCGGGTTCTAATCTGGTTCTGATTCTCACTAGCATTTTATTGGTTAAGTTACCTGAGGCTGTTTCCTCACTCATATGGTATGGGGAGGCATCTCATCTTTGGAAAACTGTGAAAATTGAATTAAATGAGAAAATATTCATAAAGCTTTCAGCATATTACAGATCCTCAAAATTATTTTACCTTTTTATTTTTGTCAAATAGTAACACAATAGTGAATTAGACATTTACAATTACTTGATGTTGTTGAAGTCAAGGAGTGATGTGTTATTGCTAAAGAGGAACACAGAAAACCAGCATTAGAGCTGGAATCCTAAAGCTAGAACAGAGGGAAAGGGAAACACTTCTTGGTTTTTAATAAACTTGAACTGAAACTTGACCCGTGCTTCTTCAATCTTGACCACAGGCAACAGATTTGAGTGCTAGGAGCACCTGTGCCTCTCTGGCCACCAACAGGAATCAGGCATTTTTATATCACATTTCAGTTATTAAAGACATTGCAAAATGTTTTTCACACTCATCGCTACTTTGAAATTATATCAGCTGTTAGATCTGCCACTAAATCTTGTTATGTAATGGACTGATCAAGTATATGCACATATGCTTCTATCTTAAAAGCTTAAAATATTTTGATAACTCAATTTCAAAAAATTGGTTTCCTTTGTAATGCTTTGTGTTTTACTTAATGTATCTACAGCGTTATTTCAAGAAGTCCATGGGCTTCACCAACTGCAAAAGCGAGTCTACGGCATAGCACAACTGCCTGTACTACAGGCACTCAAATGGCAGTGTGGTGACCTGTGGAGGGAAGAGAGCAGCACAAACCCTTCAGTTGAGTGAAGTAGGAGTTTTATGGAGAGAAGCCCAGCGCCCTCCTGCCTGTGACTCTGGGCAGAGCTAGGACGGGATGCAGATGACCCAGGCCTGGCAGCTTCTGAGACTTTTTCCTGAGCATTCTTGTAAAACAGCAAGCACATTGCCACATGTGCCTGGAATTTGATTTCTAGGCCAAGTGTCAGCTTTTCCATGCTAAGACTCACCAAGGTTTTGGCTCACGTTCCCCTGCTGTCAAGGCCCAGCCTTTTCAATGCCTTGAGCACCTGCCAGAGAGAACAGATTCATGGAATTTTGGCTGCCACTTCTGAGTCACGTCCTCAGCCACAAGCATCCACCTGCAGCCTCAGGTGGCCTGGCCTGCAAGGTGCAGCTGGTGTTGACCCCTCCTGCTCAGGGCAGCATGTCCTTTCTTATGGGTCAGAAGTCTTTACCAAAATGAACCAATTTCCTCCTCTCAGCTCCAAAGAGGCATTTTCTTTTCAAACAGTAAGTCTGAATTTTTTTCCTAATCTTATCTAGAAATCTTATGCTTCTCCCGAGTTATTATGTTCTTCTGTAATCCAACAACAAATTTACCACAGGAAACAGTAGGGAGAAAATCTTACGCAATGAGAAGATATTGTTAAAAAATCAGAGTCTTTTTTGTGACCTTATTTAAAAAAAAAAAACAGTTTACTAACATTTTCAAGCAGTGGTAGAGCTACTGTTTAAAGGCTGGTGAGAATATTCTCCTTTTTAAAAGAGCATCTACCTATTTCCAAACTACTCCTTTGCCAAGAGTGAAGTGGACTCCATTAAAACCCTGGTTTGGGGAAACTGTCCCACTTCCCACTGCCAGATGAGAAGAACAGGCAAGTATTCTACAGGTAATTGTATAAATAATGTGTGGGGCAAGCCCTCTTCTACAAATTCTCTTCCCTGCGCCAGCCCTTGCAGCCAAGATCTAAAATAGTATATCTGTGACATGACACACATTTACCTATTACTGAAATTTCTAATGCTTCTAAGAGAGGAATATACAACACTGTTCAACTAATAACTCCCTTTATAATATTTCTATGATTTTTGAATTAAGGGCCAGCTAATTATGTATACATAGAGAGAATAGTATCTTAGCTCTAGTTTAAAAAATAAAACAACAGGGGGTCCACATCTCATGAGAAAAAGAGGAGCCAAACTGAAGAAAACTTGTTAAAGACTGGGTGAAGGAGCGAGCAGAGGTAAAGAAAACCCTCAGAGTCCTAGAACAGAATAAGATTCATACAAGTCACTGAATAAATATCCATTAAATGAACCACTGGAAAGTGGAAAACTGAAACCATTTCCCCATCTTGCCATTTTCATGTCCATCACCCCATCCAACCTCTGGCTGAGAAATGCTGGGTCTTGGCTAGTACTTGATAGGATACCCAAACTTGGAAATCTAAAGGCATTGGGAAACTAAAGGATTATCTAGTAATGGGTACCTAATTCGACAAGAAGTTTACTTCAGTCATTGCCAGGCCAACAGCTGTACCACTTAAAAGTACGGAGGGTGTAGGCATTAAATTTAAAACTAGGAAGGGTGGGAATGGAGGAAAAAATAGCATTGCCTTTCACAATAACATGAAGTATTATTTCCACTGCGGAAGACAGACTTGTAAATTAACTTGTAAATTATACGGCAGTTAGGAAACTATTTCTCTTCCTATTTGTTTAGAGCCTATTGCCACTAATAATTAAAATGTGTTCATCAGAGATGTAATCACGCAAGGTTTTCAACACAACAAGTGAGGGTCTTTAGTGTGTGGAAAGAGAGGTGAAAAGACATGGATGGGAGGAGGAAAAAAATGAAAGAGAGAATAAGTTGATTGAATGTCTCCCTGGTAAATTGTCTGATATTAGGACTAATAGATTTTTATTTATCCCATGATAAATACAGAACATAAGTATGAGAAGTAATCTTTATCATTTAAAATCAGTAGGTGCAAAGTTTCAGCTCCCCCCCCCCCCAGAGAAATAATACTCTCTTGCACTTTTAGTCTGTTTTGGTATAAGATATAACTAAATAGTAGATCAGCTGGATTCAAACTTTATATTTTAGATACCTGTACCAAATGTTTAAATCCTCACAGTCTCAACAAAAACAAATTTTTTTCTGGACTTGGTGGCATGGCCCTGTAATGTCAGCAGTCAGAGGCTGAGGCAAGAGGATCACAAGTTCAAGCCCAGGTTGGGCGAGTTGGTGATTTCATGAGACCCTGTCTGAAAATAAAAACAAAGAAGAGCTGGAGACATAGCTCAGTGTGAAAGTCCTGGGTTCAGTCCCCAGTACTGGAAAAAGAAATCCCAGGGTATCTGTATCTAACACCATAAAGAATGTCAAAGAGAAAATAGTTTAAGCTGACTTAGGTTCATTTCCATGAGCCCCACATTCCCACCTATATGGGCTTGTCAGCACCATGCCTGTGGGGGAGAGAGAGAGAGAGAGAGAGAGAGAGAGAGAGAGAGAGAGAGAGAGAGAGAGAGAGAGAGAGAGAGAGAGAAAAGAAAGAGAGAAAGAATAGTAGAGATGGAGAAAACTATCAGTTCAGCCAATGTGTGTCAAATGCATCTAGACCATCAAACCAGATAATCATCTTGGGAACAGAATGAAGTATTCAGTTGGCCTTAGTCTCATACTTGTTCAACCTAAATTTCTTTTTGCCTATTAGGATAATTGCATATTTAAACAAGCAATGTAAAGGTTCAAAGGTCTGCAGTATGCTGCAGAAATCTCACCTCCTTAGTATCTTTTGGATTGCTTTGGTTGGAAGCTAGACAGAAATGGTCTCTGTCAAAGGTTTTGGAGTTGCTCACAATTAGGAATTAGAGTTTGGGTTTTCTATGCCCTGATATTTCTGCAAATTGAAAATATTTGCTAGGTTTTTCCACTGATAAAGTCTGACTTCTGTTTTGACTGTAGTTCCTAATGTCCTGACAATTATGTTGTGCACTATTCTTCAAAGTGCAGTTAACAGTCTTTAATACTATGAGTAATTTCCTATTATGTCGTACTTGCACCTATGCTTTTCCAAGAACTATAGGTAATCTTAGAGATTCTTATTAAATAATTAAATGGATTTAAAGGAAGAGGGCTGTTTATCCAAATTCTTGAAAAAAAATGATACTATTCATAACATTTTATCTCAAATATTTCACACTTAGAGAACATGAGCTTATATGTAGGGAGTTTGCAAATATATCTCCTAATGTCATATTCATTATAAATAGTAGGAACATATGATTCACTTCAGACACAGTTTCATCATACACTTTATATGGCCCTAATAAAATTAGAATATAATGATTTAAAAATGGCTTTCATCTCAATTTTATAATATTTAGCTTCAATATTAAATATTTATATTTTATAATTAATATTTATATTTTTAGATATTTTATAATGCTTAGGTCAAAGATATTCAGAGTGGTGAATCTGTTATTAATTGTTCCAACATTCAAGCAAGGTAAAGTCAGGTAATTCCCATTTTATTGATGAGGAAACTTAGTCATACTGTGTTAAGTGTTTTGTTGGAGACCTACCACTATTCACTATCATACTTAAAAATACACTTCTCAACAAACTGGAGGTAGGCTCATTGGAAAATGACATTTTCGATTATGTGCTCAGAGTGTTCCAGTGAACGAATATTTGCAATTTAATGAAAAAGGACTTGGCTGCAGTCTATGCAGACCAGGGTGGGCTTACAAATCCCAACGATTGGCAGTCATTCTCTTTTGTTCTGGTGGTGGCACCAATGCAAGTTATTCTTGCATGTCTCTCAGAGCAGAGAAAGAAGTATCAGTAGCTTCATCTCAGTGACACATTCATTTTCCTTATGCAATTCCACAGCATTGGAAAGGACATAGCAAACAAAATTTCTGTTATTTTGCCATGGAAATGAATGAGAAGAAACTATTTGCTACTAGCCATTTGGAAAAAATCCATATGCAAAGGTCATTAGTATCTTTAATGCAGTGGCTTTAGAAATAAATATAATTTTGTCATCTTATAAACAGCCAACAGTTATTCAAGATGTCTTTTTTAGTAGACTGTAGAATAAAGTGAAGAATTCTGTAGGAGTACATATAAGCCATAACTTCAATATGCACAGAAAGTCAGGAAACTAGAAATAGAAGGCAGGATTTGGGCTTCATACCAACCATTTGTGAACCTGGACAAAGTCATTTCAACTGTTTGAGACTTGATATTTTTGTGTGTTCGATGGAAGCATTATACTAGAATAATTCTAAGCCCCTTCATTTCTAAAACACTATTCTTTATCTAGTTGTATTTGGTGAGATTTTTTTTTTCTTTTAGCCTTATTGATTTAAGGACTCAGACACACTTCCACAGCAGTGTGAATGTCTTTAAAGTAAATCAGTATTTCCACAGAATGAACTAAAACTTAAGGCTGGATCAGGAACTCCTGATAGCTCAGGTCAAGACTTAAAAGTACTTCTTTGAGGAAAGGCAAACGTGAAAATAGAGTAGCAGTTCTAGCATTAGAACCACAGCAACAAAACACATATGCAGAGTAATAAAATTCTTCCATACCAAATACTTTTTAAAGTCGCACTTTAGGGCATTGCTACATGAATGTGTTTCCTGGAGCCGACTTTATTTTTCTTTTTAATCTTTGTATTTTCTTCTAATTTTCTCTCTTTACTCCTATCACCTCAATGAAAAACTCTTATGTAAAACCAGTTGAGATGGTTCATCTTATCAACTTGATTGTCTTGTGAGACAGCTGGGGTATTAATAAGGCACACGTCTGTTCAGGTGGTCATAAAGGTGTGAATGTGAGGTCCGCATCTAGTCCCTGGCCCCTTCCTCCTGGGCTCTTTCCCTGTCCTCTGTTTCCTCTCTGTCATGAATCAAGCAGCTTTCCACTTCCATGCCCTTCCACCATGATGCATTTCATTTGGAGCCAGGTGATCATGGACTGAGATCTCCGAAATTGTGAGCCAAAATAAATGTCTCCTTCTTTGAGATGTGTATATCAGCATTTTATCTCAGCAATGAGAACCTGATTTACATACCAGCCAATCATTTATTATCTTATTCAAAGTCCTTTTAGTAGACTTATAAGCTTCCCTATCCTTAATTTAAAAAAAGAATAGTCCAAAATTCCTCTTTAAAAAACCATGAAACCATATTGCTCTTTATATATGTAGTCTTTGGTTTCTTAGAAATACAATCTCCATCCTGGAATCTGGCTGTTGGGAGTTTCTCTGCAATCTCACATCTCCTGAAACACATCAGATTTCACTATGGAGACAAAGAAGTAGTAATACAGATTCTCTTTTGGCTCCCAAACTGCTTGAAACAACCAGGCTATAGTATCTTGTTTCCCTAAGAATTTAAGGAAAATGACAAAAAATAAAAAATAAAACCCTGCATTATTGTTACAGCAAATTATTGTTGAACTGAAGTTTTAAGCATGTGGTGATTCTGCTGTGCCTGACAAACAGCTAATACCAAACCAATTTTACTGGAAAATTTAGTATTTTAGCAAAACAGATTCATCTAAATATGGCCTGAAACTACAAAGGAACCGAAAAATCAAGAAACAGCCCCTTTTAGTTGAGAAGTACAGATGCCTTTGCTTTTTTGTTGGCAAGGCCAATAGTTTTTGCCATTAGACAGTTTATTTTCAAGAAACATCTGTCCAGTTTGGACTTGTCATTTCAGTGGCTATGATTAGTTATAGATGTTAGAAACAGCAAAGTTACTCAGAGAAGAGGAACCTACCAAGGCAGGAAACCTATGACCCAACAGTAAGAATTTGTGGGGGGCAGATTACTTAATGGAAACTAAGACAATAATTTTTCTTTCATGAGTGATTGTCTTGATGTTTTCCTATTCTGAATAGAACCATCTGTCATTAGAAACTATCTTCAGATATAGCATTAATTGCCAGGTACCCAGGGAGGACTACTTACTCTTTATTTATGACAAATGTGAAATGACATTATGGTATGTACAAAATTAAGACAAACCTTTTGTATTTGTCCTATCTTGCATTTTATAAAACCAGTCTATTTCTTGTATAATGTTTTCTTTGTCTGACTCAGTAGATAGTGAGAGTATGTTCATTCTAACTTGACAGTCCATTGCTAACCTGGAAGTGAGCAAGTACCACATGCTCAAGTATACAACACTCCTACCTGTCCTGGTCATATATATCCACAATACTATGTGGATAATGACAGTTATCACCTGTACATATAAATAAATACTACTTATTACATCATATTTTTCATTTATTAGTACTTATTCCTTGAAGAAAAGGCTCACATTTCTTTATTTCTTATTTAAGTATGAATTCTCACATTCTCAACAGCTTCCTTTGATGATTTGATACAAACTGAGTCTAAGAAAGCTTAATAGAGATGCCACCAACAAGCTAAGTCTGCAGGAAGTAAGAACCTGGTTTCTAGCTTGTGTATATAGAAGGTGATTGCAGAGTGGGGGTTAATTGGATCAAGTAGATTAATCTATGAATTTCACGTGCTGTTAAGAGGTGGGGCCAGGTGAGCAGGGGCAGATTCCTGAGGGAGTGGCTTTGAGGGATGTATTTCTGTCCCCAGATCCCTCCCAATCTCTCTTGCAGCTTCTGGACACAATGAGATGAGCAACTGTTTTCCACCAGGCTCTCCACCAAGCTCTTTGACTATTTCCAGCTGACCATGCATGGCCTGACTGAGACCTTTGAACCTGTTTTAAAGTTAATATACACAGAATGCAAGCAACATGTGCACATAAATATGTAGATAAATGTAAACATCCACTTGAACAGGTAGTTGTCTTCTCATATTCATTCTGGTCACTTAGTAAAACAGAACAAGCAAAAAAAAAAATCTGCTTTTAACAAGAATAGAAGTCACTGGGACTAAACAACATTTCCAAATTTCCTTTGTACGTTAATATGCTCATATGGTTAATTTATAGCCAGTGAGATGTCAATAGTATTATCACAGGCTTCATGGCAGTGTTCTTAAAAGGAATACCCCTTGATGTCATCTTACTTCCTGCTGCCTTGGACCCAGGTGGACTGGCTGGAGGTTAGCACTATTTTGGGCCAGTGTGTATTCGCTTAGGGTGGTGAAAGTATGAGGACCTTGAATCCTTGACGCTGTTGATGTCAGACCTTCCACAGACAAGTTTTTACTGAAATATAACTTCTATCTTATCCCAGCCACTGTGAATTTGAGTTTATTTGTAGAGGAGGGACAGGAACACTTTAAAGTCTATACTCATAAGACATAGGCCCAAAACTGAGACTTAACACGATTAGAGAACATACTACACAGCACACATACCCTACCATGACTCTGTTAAACTTTCAGTGTCATACAGGCGGAACTTCTGTAGGAGACAAATTTTCTCTGAAGAGAACTCAATGAGAAGTCTCAAAGCCAAGAGGAAAAATAATATAAGTTCACTAAAGGAATGTGAACCCAAATCTGTGTCAGCATAACATACGTCTTCACATTAAAGGTCCACTTATCTTAGTATCTATTGCTTTACATAACATATTCAAATTTCAACAGAAAACTACAAGGCATGTTAAAAATGCAGCGTAAGGAGTCAAAGTCATCTTTACATCAGACTCAGAGAGGGTGCAAATGTCGGAGTTCTTGGGCAGGACATTTAAAATAACTTTGATTAAATGCAAAAGGCCATAATGGAAAAGATGGTCAATACATAAGACCAGATAGATGTGTAACATCAGCAGAGATGGAGAGAGAACCAAAGTGAACATTAGAAATCTGAGAGACAACCAAAAAATACCTTCAACAGGCTCATCTGTAGTCTCATTACAGTTGAACTTGAAAATACATGACTTAGAAGCCACTCAAACTCAAATACAAATAGAATAAAGAATGAAAACAAGCAAAGACAAAACAAATAGAACATCCAGGGATTGTAGGTCAGCATCAAAGATTTAATATAGTGTGTGTGTGCGTGTGTGTGTGTGTTTGTGTGTGTGTGTGTGTCTGTGTGTGTGTGTCTGTAATTGAGAAGCCAACAGGATAACTGGATAAGTAGAACAGAAGAAACTATTTGAAGAAAAATTTAAAAATTAGTAAGAAGTAACAGATCAACAAATAAAGACCACCAAGCAGAATAAATGGTGAACTCCTATATTTGTGCACACATGCACACACACATACATGCGCGCACACACACACACACACACACACACACACACAAGGTCATATCATATTTAAAATACAGAAACAGAAGACAGAAAAGATCCTGGGTGTAACTAAAAGACTGAATAAAATTCCTTGGCTACAGAGGAACACTGTTAAGAATTATAAAAATAGGAGCAGGAGGTGTAGCTCAGTGACTAGAGCACTTGCCATGGAAGCACAAGGCCCTAGGTTTGATCCCCCAGAAATAGCTGGGTATGGTGATGCACATCTGTAATTCCAGCACTTGGGAGGCTGAGGCAGGAGGATTTTCGTGAGTTCTACATCAGCCTGGGCTACATAATGAGTTCATACCCAGTCTAGTCTCAGAGGGAGACCCTGTGTCAAAAAAAAAAAAAAGTATGAAGGCTGAGGGGATACAGTTTAGTGGCAAAACACTTGCTCAGCATTCACAAGGCCCTATGTTTAATCTCTAAACCACTAAAAACTAGTTAATTAATTACAAGGTTAATTTAAAGTGAGAGTGCATAATTGGTTTGTCCTTCAATATTTTAGCATTTTTAAAGTAATTACAGAAAAATCTCATAGTTGCTATATTGCTATGATTGCTATTTCTATGATTGATATGATATGATATGATATAATTAAGCAGTGAGTCTCAGGCACTGGATTGCAAGTGCAGGATACTGGATCCATTGCTGCACAAGGCCAGAGTATTCATTTATTCTACAGTGTTTCAGGTGACCCTCATCTGGGCAGCTTTATTTGCCTTATTTTTCTTGTCCCTGAATCATGGAATTTGTCACAGTTCCTAAGTGAAGGTTTAAGGGAACTCTTACTACACAGACTCATTTGTGTACCTACTGTTTGACTTCAGGGGGTCTTTAGAACTTCATTACAATAGAGTACATCCTCCTGTCTGATTCTTGGTAAGTTATACTTATGGTAGAAGGGATCTGTCAGCAAGTAGAATAGACATCTGTCTGCATTGTCTTGTTAATATCTGTACTATCCCAGATAAATCAGTGAGCTGAGAACACAAGTCTACACAAACAGGTGTATAGGTTCCTCACTTTAGAGCTGGCAGCATGTAGCTGCTGCCTCTCTACCTGTGATCTAAACATCTTCCTTTTGAGAACCTTCCCATAAGTGATATCCAGGATAAATGAGAGCAAAACGGCTTACATTTGTGCCATACTGTCTCATGAGAAAGGTGACCTTCATAATCTGCCATTTAAGATGCCAATAAGCAAAATGAAACTTAAGACTTCTTATCTTATACTTAAAAACAATTGATTGTAAAAATTGGAAAACAACTTTTTGGAATAGATAATGGGAAAAGACAACTTCCAAACAATGATTTATGTACTGAGGTTCACATATTTGTACACAGATGAAATATTAAGCAGATTAATGAAATTCTTCTGTTAGATTGATCTCCATCCTAGAAGTAAGTATTGTATTTTGTTGCAGACTGGATTTATTCACAGATAATATTCACCACTCTAAGTTAGCTTACTTGACAGATTCCAGAGAGACTTGGAACAGAATAAAGAAAGAAATCTTAATGGAACCCCATAGAAATCAAGAAATTCTTCAAGATGTAACATGGAATTTTATAGCTAAATATGTAAGGAGTCTCCTTGTCCAAAGAAATCAGAGCAAAAAGCAGTTAATAAAATTGATTCTACAAAATAAGTGAAGGCCATAAATATGTGGGTTGTAAGGACAGAAGCCAACATTTAATGTGTTTATGATGTTGCAGACACTGTGTTTATATTTGCTCACTTTCCTGACTTCTTCACCAGCTGTACATCAGGAGAACGTCTTTTACTTTTTTCCTTAGACAACATATCCTCATTTGAAACTTGAAAGATTTCAATACCATCTGAGCAGGCAAATATTCTTCTGCATGCCAAGCATGCCCAACTCACAGGGACCGCCTGGAAAGCTGGCGTGAGAGGATGAAGAAGCCGCGTACAGATCCACGAGAGACAAGCAGTTGCAGTGTCCCTCAGAGGCCCAGGAGGTGGCCGACCTCTTATCAGAAGATCTCTAAGGTCAACTGATATTCAAAATTTGTAGAAACTAATATACAGGCCTGGCCAATCAGATCAAAGCCTGGAAATTTAAAAAAAAACCTAGCATGTACAGGATAAAACACAAGCTTAATTATGCCAAAAGTCAACAGCAGTATTCTATAGTTATGTCTTCAGTGGTCTATTCAACCATTTTGAATGGGAAGTTTATATGATCAAAATCTATTTGAAGAAGGTTGCAAATTTGACTTCACATGTGATATAGGACCTTGCACGTGCATGCACACGTATGTGTGTGTGTGTGTGTGCACAAGTATGCAAAAATTATGAGTGGTTTTTAATTTTTTTTTCTTCCTGGACAGGTATAATCGGCCTTCAGAACCGCCTGTCTCTTGGCTCTAAATGTGGCCTGTGGGCTGAAGCTGTTATCTTTAGGCAGGAACAAAATGAATTTCTTATTCTAGATGCAAAGATCACAGAGACTAAGCAGCTAAGGTATTGTCACAATAAGTTTAAATATCATCCCACTATGCAAAGCGCTGCATCTCTGAAGCTTACAGTATATTTCTAAGAAAATTAGATTTTTATCCTCCCTGAGAAGCTCAGAGTTATGATCACTCATACTCCAGACAGGAGAAATATGCTAGATGAATCTCTGTCCCTTGTCACATGGTAACTGGCTAGGGATTATAAGCCAAAGGGAACTTCCTAGGAAAGAACACAGCCTGTGTATTTGGGGACCTGTAGTGTCTGGTATCTAGTACTAATATTATATTACTATTAAAATACAGCTTGTTTATAGCTGCCTCACTCTGGGAATTAAGGGTGAGTTTGCTGATAGCTGGTTTATTTTTAAATTTTTTTTATTTTTAATTTTTTTTTGAGAATTAAGGAAGGAGGAGAACAAGAAGCAGGATGAGGAAGGCTGGTTTCTTGGTGACATCCAGTGAAATGGAGTTTGTTTTGGACCCAAGGCTGACGTGCCCAAAGACAATCAGATGAGCATATACCTGGGAGAGCTGGAAGAAAAAAAAACGGGCTTCTTGTCACCAAACAGATGAAAGACTCTTTCAGTATGAATTGGCCATTAAAGTCACTGTGATTCTTTAAGACTGGATATGCTAAAGAAATCTTTATATTTTTATCAGAACGTTCTGTGCAAAAGGGCTAGAACACGGAAGATATTCGTGTGTTAGGATCACTGAACACAGACATGAATGTAGTTTCCTCTACACTTCTGCTTCTTCCACTGACTAACTCCCGTCATCTTTTAAAACCTGGTTTAAATAATATCCGTACCTTAAGTTTCCTGACATCTGTAAGGTGACGAGTCACATCTTCCCCTGTAAACAGGCTACAAGTACCTTCATTTGATTTCACTATATTGAGGGCACATCTGTATATCTGCTCACTTGCTGAACTATGACATTCTCCAGGTCAATTCCTATACACCGCTCATCTGTGCATTTTCAAGGCTACCACAAAGCAACTGGCCAATAAATATTAAAGGGAGGAAGAATGGAAGGAAAGAAGGCTCCCTCCCTCCTGGCTCCTTCTAAGATTGGTAAGCAATGGCAATATTGCCTCTCTTCTTCCCATTCATTTATTTCTGGAAAAAAATTATTTCATAAGTAATGTACTTTGGCTCTCAAATCTCATGTCTTCTCAGCAATGGTTAATAGGAAGAACTAGCTTGATTCTGTGACTGTCTTTCCAAGAGTTCTACGGCTGTCATGGATTTTGCCAAACTTATGAGTTAGAAAACCTCCAGTTTTGGTAGACCAAAATATTGATATTATCCAACAATGTTAGCTAAGCAAGCAGGAGAACTGATACAGAAGACGCCTGGCCTGGCTGGAGGCGAGCCTATCCAGGTTCAAATCTCACCCATTTTTTTCCAGTATGATTTGTTAAAAAAGGTTATGTTTTGTCCAGCATAATTTTTTGGCCCTTCGTCAAGAATCAGATGGCTGTAGCTGAGTGGATTTGTTTCTGTGTCCTCTATTTTATTCCATTGGTCTACATGTCTATTTTTGAGTCTGTATCCTCTTGTTTTTATTACTAGTCTGTTGTATGTTTTGAAATCAAGTATTGTGATTAAGACATAGTATTTCTAAAGCACAACCCATCTGACATCTCTGATGAATACTGTAGGTACATAGCAAGAACTTTCTGTCCTGGCTGGTCAAAGCTAGATTCTTCCAACTCTGTATGAGTTCTAGGAATTTTTCAGTTTACTGATGTTAGACAAACATTATTAGGCCTTTATGTTCCTTTCTTCATAGTTGCACACACAGAGGTTACTACTTAGCAATAGACTAAACTCAAGAGGAACCTCATGTGGATTTCTTCAGACAGCTCTTCGCTTTCTGGTAGTTTATAAATTTTAGCTGATTCAGCTTTTCTGAGCTGATTGTTTTTTCATCTTCAATTTGCTGTGCTCTCCTTCGGATCACCCTTGCCACATGTAGTCAGCATGTATCTTCAGGCAGAAAGCTAAGAGATCATAAGGTTCATGGTTCTAATTTTCCATCTCTCCACAAACATAGCCTTGCTTCCTCTTGACCAATGTTAAAAATGTTAAGCCATATTTTTTTCAAGTTTTCTTCCTGTGTACAGTAGAACAGAAAGTCCAGTGTTGGTTAATACTTCACAGATCAAAACTGGACTACTTTAAAAATATCTCTGTGGCCAAGTTCTAGCCATAGAAATTTTAATTTACTTGCTGGAGATGGTACCTTAGCTTTATGCTTTATTTAAAAGGTTTCCAGTCTGTTCTACTGTTTATTCTAGACTAAAAACCACTGGACATAGGAAACATTAGTCCTATAGGAAATATCAGATTCGCATAGAGGAAGGGGAAGATGCTGAAACCAGAAATTCTTATCTTCAGATGTTATCCTTGGAGTCCAGGTTGAGAGAAGCCTGAGGAAAAGGAATGTCCTTTACTTTCTCAATTATAATCAAATATAAGCTATACACTTACTCATCATGTTCTCCTTTACCTTTTCGTTTCTTTCCCCTTCCTTCTTCTCATGTCCTTCCAGAGTGGCAAGGTTGAAGGAGGCTTAAATCATACTAAACCAAGGATTCACATTAGTTGCACCATGGAATTACTTGGTATTAGGGCTTCCATTAGGTCTCCCAGAAACCCATTACTGTCCCAGCCCAGGTCAATGCCTAAGGCTACCAGAAGCTAGAGGAGAGGCATTCAAAAGGTTTTCCCTCACAGATGTCAGAAGAAACTAATCCAGCTGATAACATGACTTTGGAATTCTAGACTTCAGAAGGTTGAGACAATAGACTCTGTTGTTTAAGCCACCTAGCT
The DNA here is from genome assembly GCA_004027205.1 of Ctenodactylus gundi. Lineage (NCBI taxonomy): Eukaryota > Metazoa > Chordata > Mammalia > Rodentia > Ctenodactylidae > Ctenodactylus > Ctenodactylus gundi. The sequence continues at coordinate 2,462 of PVKB01001183.1, read as the reverse complement.
TGTGGTACCTTGTTACAACATGCCTATAAAACTAATACACCCAGGAAACTTTTAAAAAATATACAAATGTCAGGCCCTGGCCCTAGAAATTCTGATTTAATTTGTCTTGAAAGAAATCTGAAAGTGCCATCTTTAAAGCTTCACCAAGTAGTGTGCAACAAGATTACAGAAGTACTGTTCATGTAATCTAGGTTGGTGTTGAGACAGAAAGCTCATTCCAGTTTATGAACTTCTGAATTCATCCTTCTTCAGTGGGCACTGCTGAATTTCCCATCTTTTCAGAATAGCCAATTTTGGAAAAGTGATGTCTTTTTTTTTTTTTGAGGCTTTTTACATAATAAAGTCACAAAGCATCCACTACTCATAGACTCCAAGAATTAATATGAGAAATGTAGTCACATTAAAGTTGCAATAACTGCCCTATTATTTTTAAGTTACTAGAACTTTGTTTCATAGTTTTATATGGTCAGGAAACAACTGCCAAATCATTTACCTCTGTTTCCACTTGAGTGCTGTGTGCTCTACTGATGTCTGCTGGCTTACACTCAGAGAGGCCTTGAATCTTCAATGATTTGGGAGGCCCTCCTTGACTCTGGGGTCATGTTTGTGTCTAGGATTCCCACCACTTTTCCATTATGTCCCCCACCACATGCACCTGTGTGGGAGCAGAGACCCACATTAACTTTCGCTGGCCTAGGCCACTGAGACTCCACACCTCTTCATGCTTGCATATTACTTCTAGGAAACACCTTTCCAAAGATAAAAGGCTAACATGAGTCATTATCATTTTTCTTTGATTAATAATTAGCCATTGAAATTGATCCTCTTAGGATAGTAAGATAGAGTAACATTTCCTGCAGTAAAAATGTCCCAGAAGATATTGAAAAGTAAAGGGGCAGCAGGCCAAATAGCTAGCTAGCACACTGCTACACTCATCAGGAAACATTTTGGAATATTTAGTTGCTGGGGTTTTGTGAGATATTCCAGAGTACAATCAAATGTGTGCCTCTAAGAAATGAATCTTGATTTTTGGTACAAGAGCAGCACTGACAATAAGCCTCTATCCACCCCCCACCCCATGCACCCTCATTATGTCATTCATGGTGTGGCTATTGATTTTGATTATAACCTGAGAAGAAAGTTGAAGTGAATGACAGTTTTATAACCAAGCCTTGAAAAACACACAGTGTCTCTTCTGCTGTACTCTCTCAATCAAGGCAAAAATGAAACAGAGCAAAAACAAAACTAAACTCACTCAAATTTAATTAGAGGAAACGTACACCCTACATTTTTGTTTTTCTATTTTTTAATTAGTAAGTGTCACTCATATCTCATAAAGTATTTGTTTAAATTCAATATATATTTTCTGTGTGTGTCAAGTATTTTCTAATGCTAGGAACATTATTTCACATGCTTTATTTGTCGTTATTATTATTATTAGCTATTGTCATTATAGTACTGGGGACTAAATCTAGGACTTTCATACAGGATTAAATACCCAGCCCATTTTTTATGTTCCAAGACAGAATCTCCCTAAGTCTCTAAGTTGCTGAGGATGGGCTGGAACTTGCTATCCTGGCTCCTGTCTCCAAGTGCTGGGATTACAGGTGTGCTCCATTCCTCCCAGTTTCACATGTTTTCATTTTTAAGAAAGCAAATGATAACTAATTTTACAATGTATGGCTTGGTATATGTACTATAAGTATATTTTTAAAATGAGAAATAGTGGGGAGATGCTACTTTAGTTAGGAGAAACAGTGAAGATGTTCTGATATAATAATACACAAAAGCAGAACTGGAGGAAGAGATGGGTTGAGCCACAAGGAGATCTGGGAAAGGAGCCTTCCAGGCCGAGGCCATGCCAATCGAGAATGACTTTTTAATTCCCACTGAGAACGGACACTCAAAATGTGCTTATTTATTCTCATTTTCTCAATGCTAAATCCAAGGCCTTAAATATTGTACATGGTAAACATTGACTGATGGGTGCTGGAGGAATAGCTCAGTGGTCAATAGAGCTTGCCTAGAAAGCTCAAGATCCTGGGTTCAATTCCCCAGTACCATATAAACTGGACGTGGCACTGCATGCCTGTAATCCCAGCACTTGGGAAGCTGAGGTAGGAGGATTGCTGTTTGTTTGAACCAAGCTTGAACTACATAGTGAGATCAGGACCAGCCCAAACTACAGAGTGAGAGCCTATCTCAGAAATTAAGTTAAAATTGATTCATTTATTTGAATGAAGAAGAAAAAAAGAAATGACTCCTCAATAAATAGTAAGAAGTCAACTGTGCTGCTTATATTACAACCATATCCATTGCTTATGGCCAGTTTCTGACTTTATTAGTCAGCGCACAAGACAAAGTTGTCAAATATTTTGAAGATTGGCTTGTTTTAGTGAGAAGTATTTACACTACACCTGCAGCAAATATCCTCTAGACTCTAAGCCAAAGAATGATTTTTT
>PVKB01001182.1:371354-474022 GCA_004027205.1 Ctenodactylus gundi | reverse complement strand
GGAAACTCCTAGGAGACAGATCATTCTTCTCCCAGGCCCAGGAGCTCAGTCAGACCTCCATTGTTGACGCCACCAAAGAAGTTCTATCAGAGGAAATGATGTTTAAGTTTGGGCCCAGCCGTGGGGCCTCCTGGGAGTCCGATATTGTTTTCTAAGACCAAGGAAGTGGCCTGATTTGTTTTTAACCACTTTTTTTTTTCCTGGCTGGTTGTCACATGGGCTTTTCCATGGATTCCCTAGGACCTCGGGGACTGGCTGTTTTCCCAGCCGGCACCTAGGCCTGGGGAAGCCGTGAGAACCGATGAGCACGTTGGGAAAAGGCATTTGGCTTCTGTGTTGAAAGAATCTTGGTGCACAGGGAGCGTGGGAAGGTCTTCCTTTCGGCGACTCACGTACAGAGACCAAAATGACTTCAGGAAAATAACTGTCTGTTGGTTGGTGGCTCCTCTGTGCCTCTCTGCTGATAGATACACAGCAACTGGATGGAAATGGACCAAAATAAGACTGCGTCTTGTGGAACCACAGAGCCCCATGACTGAAGAATTCCCTTTGCAGTGTCCACTGGTGAGGAGATCTGTGAGGAGATACTGGTGTTTGCCCCTGCCCAGGAAGCCTGAGCCCCCAAAAGTTGAGCCTTTCACAAGGAGGGTGAATTCAGGGGTTTATTTGTTTATTTATTTACTTTGTACTGTGGATTGAGCCCAGGGCCTTGGACTCTGAGCTACATTCCTAGCCCATCTCTCTCTCTCTCTCTCTCTCTCTCTCTCTCTCTCTCTCTCTCTCTCTCTCTCTCTGTGTGTGTGTGTGTGTTTTATTTCGAGACAGAGTCTCACCTAGTTGCAAAGTTGCCCATGTTAGGCTTGAACTTGCATTTCTTCTGCCTCAGCCTCCCAGAGTGCTAGGATTACTGACCTGTGCTATGTGTTTATTTCTCTACGTCATGAATCCCAGGAATAATTTTGTGCCCTGTCCTTCTCTTTTGAGACCAGTAGTAGAATCCGGTTATATTTCTAGACGTTGCTGTTCAGGATACAATTCTTCCTAAGAAATTCAGGAGATGATACTGGGCAGAAAGTGGAGCCATGTGCCACAGGCCTGGAAGGGAATGTGCTGGGGTCTGCAGAGGGAACGCAGGCATGGTGGGAACAAGGCAAGTACTGGGGACACAGGGGAATCGTACAGCTGCCAAGATAAATACTAGAGAACACTCCCAGGCCCTTTGTTGGGTAGAATTTCCTGTGTGCGCTCCATAAGACCCGGATGACAGACATTCATCTACTTAATGCATTGAAGTAAATCACATAGGAAGCCCGGCAGAATTTTCTCTGATTTTAAAACTGGAGTTAGAAGATTAAAAAATATTTACCTTGTCATGTAAATAGCTCTTAAGAGAATTGTGTGCCCAGTGTATGGAAATGCTCTGGTCCTGACCATAAACATTCAGTGCATCCTTCAAACATTCAGTGCACCCTTCGGGCTCTTGCTGGGGAGGCCATCTGGGTGGAGTGTAGGGAGCTTGTCCAATTCTTTCTCCCTGTCACTCAGTCCTTTCCCCTCCCTGCGGCCACCCCTTCCAGCCAACATACCTTCTATCTTTATTTCGTGAAATCCTTTTCCCTAGAACCATTCCAATATTAAAAACTGCAATTGGGCAAGCAATCTTTTGTTAGCACAAAGATTTTAAACATATCTGCTTTAGATTAAAGCACAGTATCAGTCTTATTCTTTCCCTCAGGCTACCATTTAAATGTCTTGGATAATGAAGTGAAAAACTGGACAGATTAAAATAAGGGACCTGTCTGTCTCTGACAAGAAAGGACCTCCCTCACTGCCTCTCAAAGAGCTGCAGTCATGGCCCCCAGCCCTGGAAGCTGGTTCTGAATCAGCTCTGACCTTCACATTAGCTCACAGATTACTGGGACAATGGGTGAATTTTCTTTTAATGTCAGTCTGTTCAGTTGACTTGCATCTTCTGGTTTTAACTTGTATTAATGTGTTGTGTAGTGGTAGACTATGGTAAATAAAATTTTCATTTCCTGTTATCCATAGAGATAAGTGTTGATGCTGTTCTAAAGTAATAAGGCTTCAAGGAGGCATCTGCCCTCCCTGCATCTCAAGATGGGGCCGGAAGGGCCAACCAGAATAAACTTTCTGATGATCTAGTCACAGTCGGCTGTAGAAATGCACTTTGTTATTTCTCATCTTTACCCGTATGCTTTAGTGAACATTTACTGAAGTTATAGGTCAAAAATACCAGCTGAGCAAGACACAATTGCTGTCATTTCCATTCCCCCCTCCCCCTTCTTCCCTCTGTTGAGCACCTGCTCCACGCCAGGCTACGCTGAGCTTTCTGTCCAAGAGCCAATGTTCCCATGCAGGTGGTGCGAGCTAAATTGTACAGTGGGAGGCTCAGAGAACCAACATGAACTTGACTGAGAACCCAGACAAATGGTTGTTTGGAGGGTATACTAGTTACCTAAATTAGACCTAAAGCATAAACATATACTATTGCACATCCTGAGGGTCAAGAATCTCGACGTGGCTTGGTGCGATGTTTTGGCTCCTGGTCTCTCCCGAGGCAGTAGACAACCAGGCAGCCAGGGCTGTGGTCTCCTCTGGAAGCTCATCTAGGGGTGGTGTTGTCTGCCCCAAGTCTGCTCATGTGATTGTTTCCAGGCCTTGGTCTGCCACTGTTCCGTGGGTCTACTTCCTACCATGGAAGCTGGCATCCTCAGGACTGAGCAATCTGAAAAAACACCCAAGGCACTCTAGACAGAGGCTACAGCCGTTTTCTAAGTTAACCTCAGATGCAGCCTTCTGTTCCTTCTGCCAAATTCTGTGTTAGGAAAAAGTGGTGAGTCCAGGTCAGGGATTCCATCCGAGTGAGTTTCAGGACATGAGAAAGTTGGAGACTCTCTTCCTGGTTTGTGTAGTTAGAAATCTGTCTCTTCTGTTAAGAACGAACCTGACTAAGTGGCTTAAGCACACAGGGGTTGGTTTTCCTAATGTTACCGGAAGTCTGGAGGCAAACAGTTGCTGGCCTTGACTCAGAAGCTGAGGGCATTGTGGGTCTTCCAGTCTTCGCTATGGTCCCAAGACAGCTGCTGGAACTTCTGCCGCCATGTGTGCATCCTAAGCAATACCAAAGCAAGAGAGAAATAGTAAGAGAGGGTAAAGGGATACCACAACGAATTATTTCCTTCATTCTAGGAAGTACCATTCAGTAAGTTAACTTACATTCATGGCCATCGCTAGCTGCTAGGGTATCCTGTTATCTGAAAGGACCCCCCTTCCGCTGGCCCTTGTCTGCCTTTCACGGCTATAAGGTCATCTCTTTACACTATGTGTGTCCCTCTAGCCAATGCTGCCTTATTGATGATGGTTATTTTATGATGGCCTGTGTTTTGTAAGTCTGGTTGAGTGGGTGGAAAGAGTCAAGACCTCCTCAACATTTCCTGCTCTCAGGCAACAAGGAGGCCGCCATCAGAGCTCAGTAGCTACGACCTGGTAACTTACTGCATACAGGTCAAGATGCAACCTGGGGACGTTCGTGGTAGAATGAGCCTGGGAACTGGGGCATTCCTTTTCCATTCGGCATCGTCTACTGAGTGGAGTGTGCATGACACTGCCTGAGGACCCTGTGGGGAACACGCCAAACACGCATTCAGGTCAGCCTGAGGGCTGAGTCCTGCCCTGCTTTGCTGTCAGGAGCATGGGATGAAGTCACCACCCACTAGTCCCCCTGCCTTGCTTCTGTCTTTCACACAATGACAAGACTTAGGACTCCAGGTCCGGAGACAGATGGCCTGAGTGTGTCCTTTCCTTGCCACTGCTGTGGCTCCTAGGGGGAAATGCTGAACATCTCTGGGTCTCAGTTTCCTCATTTACAAAGTGCTTGTCTTTTGCAGGGTTACATGAGAAGATGCCTGTTGTTCAGCCAAGTGCCCAGGGCAGAGTAAGATTCCAGTACATATTAAGCACATAGACAATATCAAGGAGGAGGAGGATCATGATTCAGTTTCTGCTTCAGAGTTTGGTTACAGCTTCCTTTCTTTTGAGGGTACCCTTCATCTGTACCCACCACTGTCCATTTTTTCTCATTTTAAAAAATTGAGCCAGGCCCAGTGGTGCAGGTCTTCATTTTTTTCTTTCCTCGTTTATTTTCTACAGGTGTGTGCCACTATGCCCAACCTATGTGGTGCTGGGAAATTGAACCTGGAGCCTTGTACTTGCCAGGCAAGAGCTCTTAACTGCTGAGCTATACCTCCTTACAGAGAATCTTTTCACACTGCAGATTGATTCCCAGGCGCCCCTGTCATCCAGGATAAGGGAAATTCTAGAATAACTCTCAGTTGGTCCAGATGTCTGTATAATTCTACAGGCAGGAAGCACCCAACTTCTGAGCATACATGTCATCCAAAGTTTGCTGTTAAACTCACAACTCTTTATGCATCGTCTTAGAAATAAATGACGTAAACTATGGTCATGACTGCACTGCAGATGGAGTTAGCCCTCCAGTGCACCCTTAGCAGTAAGAGCACTAACTGGGGTTCTAGGCCCTGGGAAGTAGGAGGCACAAAGGAACAAGAAACACGAAAAGAAGAGAGGTCTGAGGAAGATGGCTTTGCTGGAGCCAGATTTTGCAAGAGGGAAATTTGTCTGTGTTCACTTGCACCCCCGTCCCTCAATGTCACGCGCACCTTCCAGTCCTTCTACACGTCTTTTTCTGAGTCTGCGTGCAATCTGCCATGGAGCACAGGCACCCTGGGAGTAGCCAGCCGAGAAAGCGGTGTTCACCCAGGCAGGGTGGCTGCTGAGAGCGTGTCCTGGCAGTCTCTAATGTGTAATGATGGTTCAATCGATAAACGTTAATGTGGTGTGAAAGAGATTTTCTGTGTATGAGTCTGTAAAAGTCTTACTACAAGATCCAAATTTTGATTGTTTTCTGAGTTACTAATATGATACTGTTACTTGCTAAGCTTAATTGTATCAGTTGATTGGACTGGGGTCACCCAGGGATTTAGAGCACACCTCGTCTGGGTGGGTCATGGAAGCATGACCTTGGGGGTCTCTCTGGCACTGTCCCAGGCTGTCATAGACTAAGCATCTTCACTTTCTCATGCCTTTCCACCATATTTCTACTTTGGAGTCAACCGACTGTGAACTGAATCCCCTGAAACCATGAGTCCATGTAAGTGTGGATGTCAGGTATTAGGTCTCAGTGATGAGAACGCTGATGCAAACTTTCTCAGGATGCTGAGCAGTGGTAGAGTCACAATTCCAGGTCATCCGTGGGGCTTCTCTAGCGTACCATGGCGCTACAATGTTTGGTAGGTTATGTGTATTGAGTGCACATCTGATCTTTCATATTTTCAGTTTACAATGAGATTATCAGGATGAAACTCTGTTGTGAGTACAGGGTTTTCTATGTGCTCCTTCAGAAGGAAACACCTGTGAACTGAGGTAGAGGTCTAAGAGTCAACATTCAAGGACACATGTACCAAGGGTCATTATTCAGTAAACTGTTCTGAACACTATGATATGTGCCAGGAATCTAGATGCTGGGCACATGAGAATGAACAAACGTGCAAGCCCTGGCCCCATGTCACTATGTCTCTGCAGCGATATTGTTGTGGTTAGGATCTGGAGTGTCCCCAAAAGTCTAATGTATTTTAATGTTACGGATTGTCTATGGAGCCAGGTAATGTTGGTGGATTAGGGTCTGGCCTGGAGGGGTGGATTGCAGTTGCTGGGATTAGGGGCGTGTGAGTTAAGACTAAAGGTGTGTAAGTTAAGACAAAAGGTATGTATTGGCCACACCTTCTATACCCGGATGCAGGAGAGGCTAAGACTGGGACTTGGACTAGTCTCAGTTAGTCTCACTTGCCTGTCTGTTTGTGATGCCGTGAGAAGCTGCCTCCACCTTTCTGCCCCTGCCATGTACTTCAGTTGCTGCCGGCTGCCCCTGAATGGACTGTGACCATCTGAAACTGTAAGCTAAAATAAACCTTTCCTTTCCTAAATTTGTGCATGTCAGGTATTGAGTACAGCAACGAAAAAAGTAACTGAGACAGAAATGTCGCTGATTTTTTTAAGGAAAGCCCAAATCACACCAGCCTGGCCCAGGGTCCATTGTGCAGTTAGTGTCCAGTGCTGCCAGACCTGCCTTCCCCATCCTTGTCTGATGAGCTCCCCAAACTTGGAAGCATGCTTGTCACATGGAACAGGGGGGAGCGGGGCCCCAGCAGCCTTTGCTGTGTCTGAGCTAGGATGACTTTGTTTGGAAGGTAGAATGAGCAGCGCTGGTTCCACATTGCACAACCGCTGGCAGACTTTTCCTTTGGAATCTGGTTATTTCCCACCTCCCCTGGGGCAGCAGGGGCAGTGGGTTATCTCCTGGAGTCAAAGCAGGCATGTGTTTCTGGAGGCAAGAGTGCTGGGATTCATGGGGCTGTGCATCCGGCAGCCAGCTGGCCCCTGGAGCACGTGGGCAGCTGGCTGAGTCTCGGCACATCCTTCCCTCCCTGACTGCCTCAGTTATGGGTCCCGCTCAATGGGCAAGAAGCAGCCTCCAACTTTGGGGGATCCTCCTGCAGGTCCGTCTAACTTCGTGTAGTTCAAACCGGGCGTGAGAACCCACTGAAGGCCATCCCAGCTCCACTGTGAAAACAAGCCTATGAGCTGGGCCCTGAGGATTTAAGAACATAGGAAAACCTTAGTTTATTGTTAAGTTAGATAAGGCAGGGTACTGTTAGGTATATGGGGTGAACACAGCTAGGCAAACAGAGAGACAGAGAGGAGGAGGAGGCCAGGAGAAAGGGGGAGGGAGGAGGAGGAAGAAGAGGGAAGCATCAAGCGGAAGATGGTGATTGCTACTATCTATGGATTACCCACAAAATGAGAACAGAGCAAAAACAATATGGGAACAAAACCTGTGAACTATCAATACGTCAGAACTGAGTTTCCTCTTTGAGACAGGCTAAGAGCCATCCTGGGTTAAAGATATTTAGTGATTGTTTTTCCAGTACACACAGCATAGCGGGATGCAGGCTTCACTGCTGTTTTCTTTTACTATTTGGTCCGCCTGTCTGGAAACTCCAGTGGCCAGCAGAGTGACCTCGGGGCTCAGTGATGATCATCTGGCCTGAGCCTGGCAAGAAAATGTGAATTGTTCTGCTAGAAACTGTCTGTGCCCAGATTAATGTAAAAAATCTAAGCAAATGACGACACCCACCCAACCCTGCACGATGGCGGGCTGGAGGCTGCACTGACTGAAGCTTCCAGTTGCCTGGTGCCCTACCACTGATTAGGACAGAGTCCACTGAATGCATCATCTTTGACGTTGGTAGCTTTCAGACCTTCAACAGCAAAGTCTCCCTTGTACAAGAAGCCCCGAGGCAAGCATCTTGGGAGCGCTTGGCAGCTGCCCACCCTTATGGACTCTGCTCCATTAAGAGCATCACCCCAACCATCCCAGCTGGTGGCCACATGCAGCATAAGGGACACAACCACGTGGAATTGTTCTAGGAAAAACTGTTCTGTGTCCAGCTGAAAGTCAGGGGCTTGATTACTACAGTCAAAGAGGACAGGAAGTATGGGGTTGGGCAAGCAGTGGTTGCTGCTGTGGTCACGATTTGAGCTGTGTTTGTTGGGGTGTTCCTGGTCTCCAGGTGGTACGTGGCAGTTTCAGTTTTGTCCCATGTGGCTTTTCTTCACCTGAATGTCTATAAATAGATAATAAAGCAATAAGGTAAATTAGCTGCCTCGCTTAGCCCATAAAAGTGGAATAGAACAAGGGAAGGATAATGACAAGAGACCTGTCATTCTAGGAGAGAACTGAGGAGGCACACGGGGCTCCCGGGCCATCAGCAGGCCTTCAGAGCCGAAAAGCGAGGCCCTTCCCCCAAATCACCAGGACCCTGCCCGGTGGGCTGCCCTCCCCCAGGGTTCCTTGGAGCCCTGGAGGTGCCCACAGTGATATTCTGGTCACAGCACACTGGACAGCTGTTGATGACATGGGGCTGGGTATGTGCTCTTGGTGGAGTCTGCACAGCTTTTCCAGCCTACTTCCCGTTTCTAAAAGGCTGAGGGTCCCACAGTGAAACACTCGAATGCCTTTTTAAAAAGTGAGATGAAGTTCACATGATATAAAATTAACTATCGAAAAATAAACAACAAACAGCTTAGTAACCTGTGGTAAAACCACAGTATTGTATAGCTACCACTTCTACCTGGTTCCAAAATATTTTCATTGCCCCAGAAGGAAACCCTGTGTCCATTAAGCAGTTGCTCTCTATTCTTTCCTCCTCCCAGCATCTGGAAACCACGAAACTACTTTCTACCTGTAGGGATGGGACCACTCCAGAGCTATTTCACAGGAATGCAGTCAAGCACTACGTGTTTTTGTGGCTGGCATCTTTCTTTAGCATAGTGGTTTCAAGGTTCATCCACATTGTAGTATACAGTAAGGCTTTGCTCCTTTTTGTGGCAGTATAATATTCTGTTGTAAGTATAAAATACCTTTTCAGTCTCCTTGATAACTCAGGCTCCATAAAACTAAGCCAGTTTCTGATCTGTTTGCTTCCAGTCAGTTCTCTGTGGCTGCAGCCACACTGAGTTCTTGTGAAGACACAGATCTCAGATCTCCTCTATTTCCTTCCTTTCTTGCTCCTTAGTAACTCTGTTTTGATTGGTGGGTGGCGCTTGACTCTTCCTGGGGCACAATATATGAAGGCCAGGCCCCTCCCTCACTTCTTTCTGAGCCATAGTAGGCTTTGGCCACTTCAGGGCTAACTCAGTGTCATCCCGTACTAGTTGGAAGTTGCTATCTTTCTGTGTCTACGCAGTTGACATCTCTCTCTTTGCAAAGCCTTGAATTCCTAACCTAGAGATAATAATTCCATGGCCCCTCGACAACATCAATTGCAAAGCAGCGTGATTTTTTGCAAACAAGTAGACTTTGTCAATCAAACCACATCATACCATAAAATGTTAAGTGGCCCTACTATGTGAAAAAAGAAATGGACACTTCAGAGTCAACAACACACAGTAAAACCCTCCTACTGTGAGTGGCCGCCTTAGTCACTTTGTCAGTGCTGAGACGTAATACCCAGAACCAAAACTCAAGAGAGGAAAGGGTTTTTTTAAGCTCACATTTCTGAAGTCTTTGTCTGTTCATGGTTGGTTTACAATTGTGGCATGGCAGAAGGGTCTGGTGGCGATCGGCAGTGCACGGCAACATAAGAAAACGGAAAAGGCAGTGGGTCAGCAGCAGGGGCAAGAATATCCTTCCAGGACACATCCTCAGTGTTTCACCACAACCTCAGCAATCCACCCCTCCCAACTTGGCCCTGCCTTGGAACCAACAGCATGGATGTCCATAGATTAATTCACTCACACTATTACTTTCCAGACACATGAGGCTTTGGGGGACATTCCAGATCCAAAGCAGATAAAGGCCAACCCAAATTGAGGTTTTCCGCCGTGTCAGGCATTCCTCTTGTCTTCTTTTGCTCCCCCCACGCCCGCAATGGAGGTGGAGTGTGCGTTCACACCAGGCAGCCCTTGCTCAGAAGACTCCTACTGGGAAGCAGTTTACATATAAACCAAACCTCAGTTCACTGGCTGTTCATTTAGTCACCCAGAGCCAAAGGCAAAGGTCATACGTAGGAGTGTGTGGAGGTGGGAAGGGGATTTTCCCTCCAGGTCCTTTCGGTCTAGTGGGAGGGGGAAAAAGATTGCAGTGAGGTATGAGAGATCATTAAGACGTCTGGTGACTCAAATGGATGGAGGGAGCGAATGGAGGTGGCATGGTATCCAGTCTTCAGGACTCAGAGGCATTTTCTTGGAGAGGGGATATAGAGGAGCAGTTACCAGGTTGGAGAAAGGGGCACAAGTTTGGAGGAAACAAGTGCTTCTGGTCTGAGATCCAGCAAGGGTCAGCACAGGCTAAGTGGCTACAGGGAATTCTGGGAGGGAATGGGTATATCCAGTGGTGTCCCTAATGTCACCTATCATCATTATTAATAATACTATACATAAAGGAAGCCTTTCAATATAATACATAGTAATCATTACGGCCTTTGAGTCAATTCCACGCAAACTCATTTGGGTCTGTAGATGGCTAGTTTCCCCCAGCCAAGCCCACGGGCAGCTTTCTTCCTGTGAATGTATTTTTCTGTTCCTGGCTCATGCTGTCTGTGTGCTGACTGTGTCCCCCATGTGGTACAGCTGTGGCCCGCTACCTCTGACCCATAAACAACATGGACCACCTCTTTCTCGGTGTCCAATGGACACTGATGGTTCTCATGCCGTGGCATTCCGAACCAGCCCCTTTGTCCCCTTCTTCCTTCTATTAGAAACCCCATTATGTTTCAGGTGACAAGGAGCCCATGGAAAAGTCTGTAGTTCTTAGACCAGCTGGCAGCTAGCTGTGACCGTGAAGCTTGCTTCTACATGTGGTGGGACTATCGTGTTGAAATTTCACTAAATCTCCACTGTGGCGGGGAGGGGAGTGGTGCTACATACTTCTTTTCATCCTTCTTCACCTCTTCCCTCTGTCAATATGGAGAATATGGATTTGCTGCCTGGAGTTGCAGCAGCCATTTTGGGCTGTGAAGGCTCTCTGAGGATAAAATCCAGAAACACAAGAGCTCAAGGTCCTAGTAATACTCTGGGACTGCTCCACCAGCCCGGGCTGCTTATGCCGAGCTACGTTAACGTGAGAGAGAAATGAAGGTCTAACTTAAGTCCTTGCTCCTTTTTCCAGTAATATGCAGCCAGCCCTAATGATAGGTGTTTTTCGGTGGGAGGTACAGAAGGATGACAGGATCACAGGGGCTACGCGAAGGGGCAACAAATATTTTTAGATGAAATGCCAACATGTCTAGGAAAAAGCTTGTATTTGCCGGTGCTGAGGCGCAGCCCTCTGCTAGCCTCTCCACTGTATCGTGTCTTCACTCCGCACAAGCCGCTGTACTGAGGACTCTATCATGACCTTGGCTCTTTTTCATTTATACTCAGGAAAATGAAGGCTCTGGATGGGCACTTTCTCAAGACCACTGAGCTGGGGAACCAGTCTGTTTGACTCAGGCACAAATCCTTTAACCCCACCTGGACCTAAGAAGCTGTGCACACGTGAAAGCTTCAGAGTGGCCCGAACAGTCTGGTGGCTTTGTGTCATCACAAAAGTGAAAGAAGCAGTTCAGAGTAGGTGGTGGAGACCGGTGGGTGCAAGGCAGGAAGAGCTGGCAGATCCTGTGACAATGGGGCTGAACGGGGCAGTGAGGCCCCGGGGGGCCACTCGGGACTGAAGTGCCCACCCGGGAACCTCCAGTGCTTGTCGGGGTAGTCTGTTAGACGTGACATTGAGCTCACAAGTTTCCATTGAGGGCCGCTAGAGATCAATGCAGTTGCTTAAGTTCATGTCTGATGTAATTCAACAAACCCGCCAGCCACTGGAAGTGTGATTTCTTTGAAATACAGCTCTGAGTTATGATCTTTGAAAGGTGCAAACTCAGGTTGCTTGGGGGTATCTATGTCTTTGTAATATCTTTAAGGAAGTCATTACAGGCACAGAAATAATGAGCTGAAAATTAAGAAGCTAACACCACTTTTTAAAAGATCACTTGGCTATGAATCAAGATGGTCTGTCAGAGAATGGGCTCCATCAGAAATCCAGGTTGTTTGCACTGGACTAAGGATTTACTTAGATCTTAAGGACTTTGCTTGGTTTTGCTTGGCCAGTGATCAAGCCTAGGGCACTTCCCTATTACACCAAATCATGCAAAATGACAAGGTTCTCATTGGGGGCTGCTTCCAACGGGAAGTGGTCATTCATAAGTCCTTCCTGTTAGCCAAAATGAAGAATTGCAACTGCTGTGACTCTTAGTAATAACTTTTCTTTATGTGTGAGTGTTAACATTTCAAGAGAATAGTCTGTCTTACCAGACTGTAGACAGCTGATACAAACAACTCACACAGCTCTCAAAATATCATTAAAGCATTTGCCAGACATGGATTCATGCATGGACGATGCTCCCCTAACTCTGTGCTGTTGACATCCCCATCATTCTTGGGACAACAGGAATGCTTGTGATATTTATGTAACTCAGAAGTCGTGACCACGCCTCTATCACTGGACTGATGCCATTGTACCTGGAGAGGCCTCAGCATGCCCTGCCTCCCATTTCCCTGCTGCTCTTTGCAAGAGGGCCATCCGTGGGTGTTGCAGCCCCTCATTTGGTTTTTGTCCCTCTTCAACTCCTGCAGTCAGTGTCCAGGGTCCCCAGCTTGGAAGGCGTGGGTCTCATCTTTCTGGTCATCATGGCCTCCCTGGGGCAAGGCTCAATGTGCTAGGAACGCCCAGCAGCACTTGCCTGGGCCTCTCCTTCCTGCTAGAAAACTTAACTCCTTCCTCAGCTTTTGACTCCTGATTTTCTTGCTTTTCCTCTAATTCTATCCTTAGGACAGTCACTCTCAAACCTCCCTCTAATAGAACATCTTTCCCCAGAATTCCAGGTCTACCAATACTTCCACTCAGCACCTCCAGAGGAGGTCTGATGGGCACACACCAATGAACAAAGCCAGAACAGAGCTTATGACTGCCTCCTGGCCTAGACTGTCCCCTCCTTTCAACTTTCCCCTCTCATCAAGTGGTACAACTATGTTGCCCAAATCAAAACCTAAGGGAAATGCCTGGCTACTCTCCCCATCCAGCTCCCAAATCCAGTCCACTCGGACTCTCAGCTGCACACTGCTCTAATACGTCCCCATCTTTCCATGTCTGCTACAGTGTGAGATCCCATCAGGACCAACAGGTCTCTTGTCCTTCCTGGTCCTATATGAGCTCTCCACACTTGCAGCAAGAGTCACCCTTGGGAACCTCAAATAGGACCATGTTACTGTCCTGTTCACGATGCTCCAGCGTCCTCCTTGCATTTGGCTTTGAGTGCAAGCTCCTCTCTTCCCACCTCCTGCACCCCCTCTCTGTCTGATGACCGCCCGTCTGAAGACCTTCCTTGCTGCTGTGTCTGACTTCCTCTCCCACTTCCTATCACTGGCTGCTATTTCCACATGTGCTGGTCTTTTGCCTCACACTGCCCCCCCCCCCCCCCCCCCCCCCCCCCCCCCCCCCGCCGCCCCCGGGAATATGAGCTTCAGGAGAACAGGGGCCTTTTGTGTCTTTCCTTCTTCTTGTTGGGTCCAAGACCTGTGTCAGAACTTGGCGTCTGGTGCATATTTGTTAGGTATTTGTGGAACCGTTGGGGTCCAAACTTCCTGCTTTTGCTTTTTATATCTAGACACTTTCTTTATCATGATGCGCTTTGTTAAGTAACATTGTATGACTGTGCACTTTATTCTCAGGCACCGCTTTTAAGAGCTGTTGCATATAGTTAGTGATTCGCTTATTTAAACTCTGGACTTCTGATTGTGGCCTGTGACTCAAACAAGGCAATGGTAGGAAAACGTTCAAATAACCAACCACATATCCTGAGACTTCTAACCTGCTCAATGGCACATATGAATAATAGCTAATATTTAAGATATGCTGCTTATGACTGTTTTAGACAATTAAGGGTATTATATTACATTTTAATTCTCATATAACTCTTTGAGAATGTAGCTATTGTTTAATTTTTAAGTGGCTGAGAGTATTAGTACTGAAATATTGCATAATAATTAACTACCAACTGAATGGCTTAAAAACAACTCCATTTATCAGTTCATAGTCCAACCCATCAAAAGTCTGGGCAAACCCTGTCCAGTTACCTGCTCTGTTTCACAGATGAAAATCAAGGTATTGAGGGGTTGGCTTGTGTGACAGCTCTCTCCAAAGAAAGCCCTTTGCATGCTTCCTGCCAGGACAAGTCCAAAGCCTCTGGCCAGTAGTTGGTTCCCATCCCTCCCTACTCCATCACAACATTCCTTCTCGTTCTTTCCTGCAGCATCAAATTTCTCTTTCTACTGAGCCATTTCTACCAGTGAGTGCAGGTGACCATCGAATCTCCCACCTTAATGAAATAGGAAACCTCCAGTCCCATGGCCCCTCTGGCTGTGGCCCCATTTCTAGAAAGTGGTATCTGTTCCTGCTGTCTCAGTCTCTCTCCCCTCTCCTCTCGCCACTGTGTAGGTGTTCACCACTCCTCTGCAGAGGACAACCCCTTCCTAGACCCTGTGGCTCTCAGCAGGGACCGCATGGGTGGCCTTGTCCGCTCCTCTGGGCACTTCTCTTTTTCTGTGTGCTGTGCTCTGGGGCTTTCCTCCCTATTCATCCGTCCCTGCTCTGCCACCCGCTCTAGCCTCTCCCAGGCTCAGTTCCACCTTCCTCCCTGCCCTCACCACCGCAGTGAACTTCTGGATCTCCAACTTCGCAATCTACATCACACCTAATTTAAGATGTCTTTGATAGTAAGATACACCAGGAAGTGCAAGCTCCACTGTAGGAGAAAGAAATGCTGCTGCATAGACTCTTTTGTCTCATATCTCAGTTTCAGATGTCCCTGTGCTCTGGGGCTAGTGACAGTGCTTCCTGTCTCAATGTCCCTACTGGGGAGCAGGGCTCAAACCATCCTCTCTGAATCTCCCTTATTACCCAGCCTGTGGGATCCTTCGGTATTCTTGTGATAGGGGATTTTGCCTGGCACTAGGTCCAGCTCTGCTACGTGTTTGTATTATTTTCATAATTATTATTTTTCTTAGTATAGGTTTGTGAGGCATTATAAGTACATTCAGCTTAGGTAATTGGTGCGTATATACCTCTCGTCTTAATTTTTATGCTTACAAACATCATGGCCGACATGAATTTACACTTGTAAATTTTCATTGTGCTGTGTTGAACTTGTGAATCTAGGTGTTGTTGACTGACTTCACCAAATCTTCCTTCAGAATGCTCTCTCCTAGACATTCAAAACCTAATACAAGAATGAGACTCTTTATCTCTGTGCATTCATCCCTGCACCTCCTCCTTGAAGCAATCATTGTGGTCCTGGGCTTTGCCCCAGTTGGGAGCTCCAAAGCCCATCACTGTGGCTGGAGCAGTCTACCTTGAGGTTGCGGTAAAAGTCTGGAAGCCCATTGTTTTGTTTAGCCAATCAGAACTCTTCCTTTGGGTAACCAAGTGAGGCTGCTACCCATGAAAAGGAGAGGACCATGTGGGGTCAGCATGCTGTTCACATGCTATGACTTTAATACAGCCTGTCCCCTGGAAGGTCATGTTGAAATTTAATCCTCATTGCAAGATATTAAGCAATGGGACTAGGTGGGGCCTATGAGAGGGGATTAGGTTCTATCTTCCTAAATGAGCTAATGGATTAGTGGGTTATCTGGAAAGGGCGGCTGGCATAAAAGCTACTGTGGGCTGGCCTCTCACACACTCCTGACTCTTGCCATGTTCTGTCCTGCACTATCTCGAGCATCTGCCAGCAAGATGTCATCACCACATGTGGCCCCTTGACCTTGGACCAAAACCATGACCCAAAATAAATCTCTTTTGCTTTTTAACTTACCCATTCTGTGGTATTGTGTTATGAGTAACAGCAACGAGAGTAAGAAAGATGAAAGAGGCTTAGATCTATGTCTTAGCCCATGGGCAGGAAGATGTTGGAAGGACAGGGCCTGAATTTGATTAGAAGCAAAACCCCCGAGAAGAGGTGAGGCTGGAGAAAGGGAAGGGCTGGATCTGCAATGGGGATGAGTCTTCTCCTGGATGGGAGGACAGTTCTAGGGCAGAAAAGAATGCCAAGACCTCTGCCAACCTTGTTTCCTATGTGGAGGGGGAGCACTGTGTAGGGAGGATTCAGGGGTGTGTGAAGCTTCATGGCTCTTCCATGGAAGTGTGTGAGACAAGGTCTTGCTAAGTCACGGACTTGCTCCGGCTGGGCTTGAATTCAGGATCCTCCTGCTTCAGTCTCCTGAAGTTCTGGGATTATAGGCATGTGCCATCAAATTTGATTTGTGGTTCTTTCCATTAAACAGAATTGGTATTATTTGATGAGATAGGTCCCTGCAAAGTTAGAAATTTGGTTTTCTCAAATTAATAGAGTATTTCTGCTCCGCATGTATCTGCAGAACATGGGAGAACACAGCACATGAGAAAGGATGTGTGTGCGATGAGGTTTACAGATGCACTTGTGGAAGCTTGCCTGGTTAGGAGTGTCAGCTCTGAAACCAGGTCTGTGTTCATATTTACCCAGACTCTGTAAACTTGGGCAGCTCCTGGACCAATCTGTGCCTTGTTGCTTTGCTAAAAGGCAGACAGGATACCACTGCCTTTTGCACAGGCCTATTTTGAGGGTCAGAGGCCTTAAAATCTGCATGTGTTTACAAGAACTACTGGCCATGTAGATACTCTAAAATGTGACCAATCGACATTTGTACAAATTCTTTGCCTGGATGGAACACACTGTCTTTAGACTGTACAATGTTCTTAGAAGTGAGACTTGGTGTTTTTCTTTTAATTCAATGAAAACTAAATTTTTATGGTGTTATTTTCTTTCAGGAAGGAACACACAGATCTTTACAAAGTGTTTTCAAGATACCAATGTTTAAAATGTCATCTTTGCTCCTTTTCTGGTGAAATATGAAGGAACAAGCCAGTTTAAAAATTGCAGATCAACACACGGGAGGACTGTGGAAGCCTACATGCTTTCATGGATGGTCCATTTATCATTTATGAATGTTTTGGGCATGGCCTCCTCTTCTCACACTAACATTGTCTTCCCATTTTCCAGCTCTGATGAGAACGGCTGAGGGATAGGAGGTCCGTGTGGATCTATGATTCTGAATTTATGAAGTGTTCTCATGCAGCATTGTATGCGGAGGACATAGTCCCATGAAGTTCCATGGGCGTAGCTCAAATTGCTGCTTTTGGAGAAGGCTGGGTTGTGAGGATAAGACTCTGCCCTGAAATGTTCCAGAAGGTTCATTACACTAGTACAACTGTGGAAGAAACCACTCCAAAGTGACAGGCAGAGGCAGCTGTTTCCCAAATAATTCAGATTTCTTTTCTTCATCCTTGGTGTTATTTTTTCAATCTTTTTTTTTTTCAGCTCTCCTGGATTTAATGAGTTGACTTGGTAAAAGTCTTCACACACTGAGAAAAAGTTGACTTTACGCATGTACAAAACATGACAACCAAAACCCCTGCCTCAGTAGTCCCTGCAGAGTACCTGGTCGAGGTAAGTTGGTATTGTTTGCTTGGGCTCTGGATACAAACTGCTGCAGCCTACCCCGTGTGGAGGACACAGAAGTGCTGCAGCCAGTTCCCGGGGCTGCGGCCCATCACCCCATCCTCACTAGTGCTCTAAAGAAAGCACCTGGCAGCGAACTGTGCAGAGAAGACATTCCAAAAAACAGGCTTGGCACTCTCCCAGAAAAGACGCACAAACACACACACACACACACACACACACACACACACACACACACACACACACACGCACACACACACACGCACACACACACTCTCCAAATAGAGCAAAACTACAACAAATAAGAAGATTTGACAAATGGTGACATGCTCCCACTTCCATAAAGAACTTAGAAATTGGCATTGCCTGATGAAAAATGCCCTGCTTTTCCTGATAAACGGTCTGAGATACAGAATAGCGAATAAGTACTCTTTTCCCCTAATTTGAGTCTGGCCTACAAATGGAGATGGGGTCCCCTGACCCCTTTAAGACAGCGATAGTCACATACAGGCATACACCTGACTCTCTTGGGCCTTTGTCCTCCTCTGAAATGAAAGTCTTCATGTGCTCTATAACCTTAGGGGTATCCAAAAGGGGCCTGTGTCACATCAGGTACTAAGTTAAAAAATGCCTCTGGGCACCAGTGTCCAGCATGACCTTGTGGGTATCCCCCTCTGGAAGCCACCAGTAGGTTAAGTGCAATCACAGCAGTCCGTCGTGGCTTCTCAAGAGGCTGCTGAGAATCGCATAGATTCTGTTCTTTGCAGGGCTTCTCATAATTTAAACCAGCTTGAAGCCGCGGAAGGGGCCCCACCCTCTGCATCATTCAAAAAAGAACCGGGCAGCTCTTGCCTCATGCCTGTAAACATTCAGTGGCAGTTCTTACAAGCCAGAGCGCCATCTCTTCATTCAATTCCCCGGGATGTTGCTCTTCCAACCTAGCATGGTCTTTGAGTCTGCAAGGTGGGTGGAAAAGATCAAAGTCCCTTCAACCTTCAGATGGGGCACGAGCCCCCCTAATTAATAACCAGCTCTAGAGACGTGCTGATTTTTGATCCCATGAACTGTTCTATCAGGAGCATAGAGGCAGAAGAGGACGTGCACCAAAATGGGCATTACCGAGGCCAGGCCAAGCCACACACCTTCAAGAAAAAGCATCTCACCCTTCTCCCTTCCCTGAAATCTTGCAGTATATCCCACAGTTTCAGTGTGTATTTGGTATTCAAATGCAGGACAGCCGCGAATTTTATTTTTCGGTTGTTCCCGCTCTCCTAAACAGGGCATTTCCCCGGTGTAGACGATCCCTGGGTTGCAGGCATGTGGAGCTTGCTGCTGGGTCAGAAAAGCAGCACTTTCCGGAAGGGCAGCGGAGACCCTGGGAACTGGCCCAGCCCGGCTCACAAGTATGAAGAGAATGTCGGGAGAGGAAGTGGCGGCTATGAGTCAGCATGAGTCATCTCGTCCCAGTGAGAAGGAAGGCTGAGGTGTGCGCCTTTTTCTCTTTTTTTTTTTTTTTTTGGGGGGGGGGTGGTCCTCAATCTTGTGGACATCATTGGGAATGGGGGGACCAAGCGACAGTATGGCTGCTGCTGTGCAAGTTTCCAAGGGCCAGGGCCGCGGCGCCCGAGCCCCTGCACGCCTGAGGATGGTCACGTCACAGTGCCTGGGAACGTGGAGCCCTCGGCTTTTCCCCGGTGAGTCCATTCGTGTCGCCTTCCCGTGACTTCTGCACGTGCCGCCGCGTCTGCGTTGTGTCAAAGCTGTCGTGTCTCGGAGTGGGCATTGCACTCTGTGCGGACTGGAGGACTGTAATTTCCCAAGAGTGGCTCGGTCCGCCCCCACCCCCACAGGGACTGCTCCGGGCTGGCCCTGGGGGAGGTTTCGGGCTGCGCCCTGCCTGTGTGGGTGCTCCCTGCACGTCGCGTCGCCTTGGGAGACAGGGCAAGCGACAGCGGTGCGTGGCTGGAGACTGAAGCCTGAGTGAATTCAGAGATGGAGGTGGGTGACACTGTGCTGGCCCAGGGCTGCTGAGGGTGGCTTGGCTTCCGCTTCTCAGGGTAGAGGAAACAGCCTTGAGTACTTTTTGGACGCCTGTTCTGCCCCGGTCCGAGCTGCCCGGCGTCGCTGCCAGAAATCCAAACGCAAGGCAGAACCTTGGCTTCCTTCTCTAAGCCAGGATGAAGGATGCCAGCAGCTGCTTTCAGCCCTTTCCTCTCTCTTAATGCTGAAAGTCACAAATTGAGGCAAGAATCAGAAAATAAATCCGCTGGGGGCACGGGGCTGGGGGCTGCCAGGCGGGAGGCTGAGGCTGGGGTCGCAGCCCAGCTGAGCGCAGACTTAACCTTGACTGCTGTGTCTCTGGCCGTTACCAGTCGCACGGTGCTTAGCTTTACTGTCAAGTGAAATACAGGAAACGTTTTTTAAAATGTCGCTCTAGTTACTGTAAATGAAACGGTTAAAATGTCATAAATACCTTGTGATAAATATTTTTTTTTTGAATTTGCTTAAAAAGCAGCGCCCCAGCCAGCAGGGCATGACAGGGAGCTTTTTCGGTGCAGTCATTTGAGTGTGTGGGCTTCCTGGGTTAATAATGAGTCAGCACCGGTTTCTAAAATTGGAGCAGCCCTGAGCATGGCCGGGGCTCACCGGCCCCCAGGAGGGCTTGGTGGTGTGGACTTCCATCCGGAACAGCAGTGAATGCCCCCCTCTGTCCAGGAGACCCACTCTCGGCTCTGTCCCTGCTTCTCTGTGCCCCAGCTGGGAGCCTCTTTGGTAAGGGCTCTGTCTCTGCCAGGCAGGACACTGTTAGGCTTCCTGGGTGGACATCTCCTTTGATTTGTCTTGTTGAATTTAAGGTTTCTCCTGAAGGAACTGGTTGGACATAGAGGTTTTGTTACATGAAAAACTCAGTGTTCGGGCAGGGCAAGGGCGGCCCAGGGCTGAAGCTGTCACCAGTGTCCCGCACTGACTGTCTTTCTCTGAGTTACACATGCTGCTGAAGGACTGAGCGGGAGGCTCAGGCAAGGGCGTGAACTCTGAGCTGGCGTTCTGTATGTGACGGGTTGTGTGGGAAGACAAAGTCGGCTTAAGATCTGAAAGAAGGTTCGGGAGGAAAATTTCCCCAGTGCCTTGTTCTTAGAAATACAGTGAGAGGAAGGTTCAGAGAATTTTATAAGACAGAGAGCTGGGGCAGCAGATGGGCAGCTCAAGGCCACCTACAACCCTGTGAGACACTGTCCCCTCTAGTTATGCTTGTCTGCTTTGGATTGTTTTTCTGTGTTGAGACAACCGTGGGTGGGGTCCACCCTCCAGATGACAGGCCCTGCCACGCCCGAAGCCACAGGCTTGGACGGTGCCAGGGAGGGAGGTTCAGACCCAGGCTGATGGTCTCCAAGCCCTGCTGGGAGTGTCTCCAAGCCCGGGGTCTCCAGGTCACCTTGCCACCTGCTGCAGAGAGTGGCTGGGGCGCAGGCAGTTACACCTCACCAGTACTCAGGGCAGGGCCCAGATGTATGAGGAACACCATTGGTATTAGCTACTCGATCCTCCTATTGAAGGCATGTGGGGTGGGCCTTGCATTAGCGCCATGACATCGTAAAGAATGATCCTGCTGTTACAAGGTAGGCAGGGGGTGACCCTGGCTGAGAATCAGCTTGGCAAGTCAGATAGATACCAGACTTTCCCAAGGTGGAAGGCCAGCCTGTGTCTCTCTTGGTAAGTGAATTCTCAGAGCAATGTCATCTTTGTGGAGAAAAGAGCCCTAAAGGCAGACTGTAGGTGACAGGTGCATCTGAGGTTCTTACAGATGGTGTGTTTTAGGGCTGTGCACGCCACACTCTTGTTCCCCTTCCAGAGAAGGTGATGGTCCCAAATGTGTGCTTATTGCTGAGTCCCACGTCTGCAAGTCCTCCTGGGAGTGCTGCTGGAAAATGATCCTGAGCCAGCTGGGCTTGGTTCTGGACATTGGCCGTGGTCTTTCATGTAGGACTCAGGCACTTCTGTGGTTCCTGGGAGTCAAATGGCCTTTCATCTATGGGAACCACACCCGGGGTGAACTGACCTGGTCACTTTCACAATAGAAGGTAGAGTCATTGACAAGCAAGAGATAAGGCCATTGATGAAAACGAAGAGGAATGTTTGAACAAGATTTGATGTCCTTGTGGGTTTTCTAACTGCCAGAAGGGGCGGGTCCTGTATGGTTACAGGCAGCAGATAAAGGGTTAATTTACAGTAGGAACTGAATAGAGCGTTTATTAAAAAAAACACCTATTGTTAAAGAAAATGCTCGGTACTTCCTTTGGTAACATTAGGACGTGTTCCAGGGTTCGGTTGTTATAGTGCCTTCAGCTTTGGGACCAGTCAGTGGCTTGGTGGCCCTGCCTCCCACGCTCCATGATATACTGGGTCCTAGACTCTCAGTACCTCCTGCTCTGAGGTTTCCACAGGACCGGCTATGTCCCCACCACAGATGACCATGTAGGCAGCTTACCCCCATCTTGGGCAAGTTCCTTAAGTTCCCACCCTTCTCATTGTGAAATGAGGATCATAATTGCACCAACGCTGTTAGTCTTACAAAAGATTTCATGGTTAACATGTAAGATTTGAGAAGTCATTGACCGCACAGGATAAATGCAATCATTCAGAGTTAAAACCAGTTGCTTTTGTGTCCGTCACTGGCATCTCTGCCCTTGGAGATCCATCAGGAATTGATTCTCTCTGTTCCTGGAGTGAGGTCTATCCTCTGTCCCCTGGTTCATGACATGGCCTGT
This sequence comes from Ctenodactylus gundi, assembly GCA_004027205.1. Classification (NCBI taxonomy): domain Eukaryota; kingdom Metazoa; phylum Chordata; class Mammalia; order Rodentia; family Ctenodactylidae; genus Ctenodactylus; species Ctenodactylus gundi. The sequence continues at coordinate 452,064 of PVKB01001182.1, read as the reverse complement.
GTTCACAGAGAATTTGTCCTGGCATAAATGTGGAATGCTCCTGGGTTCTCTCCAGGGAGCCTGGGGTTCTGGGTGCCATTCACCACCTTCACTGTCAACAGCGTCAGTATGAAAGGACAGCTTCCATCTTGTTCAGCCCCACACATGCAGTGATAGCTTTCCATGGGCTCCGTTGAGCTCCTATATCCACACAGATATGGAAAGGACAGCCGCTCACCTCACTCAAAGTCCTAGGATTCCCCAGTGGGCTATGGCCCAGCAGCTGGTTTGAAGACACACGGGTAACAGAGGCATTCCTTGATCCCACTCAGCACAGGAGAACCAGGAGAAACTGGTGACCAGCAGGGCTCAAGTGCAATCCACTCAACCAAGCATAGGCCAGAAAATCCCAGAAGCTGGATGCCAACTGACCTGTCCCAGGGCCGCAGCTCAGTTTTATACTTGCTTCCCAACTGCAGCCAGCTACACTCAGCTTCAAACTGCTTAATCCTGGTTATTTGAAAATCATCACAGTATAGGGAGATGACTCATATTGAAAAAGTTAAATAAGATACACCGAAATCTAAAACCAGAATGAACACAGCATGGCCCCTCCTTGCTAATTCCAGAGGGCATTCAAGAGTGTGCTGTGCTGGGCATGGTGGTGCAGGCCTATAAACACAGCACTCTGGGAGGCTGAGACAGGAGGATGGCAAGTTTGAGCCCAGCCAGGGCAATTTAGCAACTTAATGAAACCTTTTCTTAAAATCAAAAATTAAAATGGTCTGAGGATGTAGTTCAGTGTAAAGGCCCAGGGTTTAATTGCCAGTACCCCCTCCCTAAAAAGTGTCTTGAAGTCAAATCCTTATGCCTATTCTCTTGTGGGTCCTTCAGATCACTGTGCCCTCTTGGGTCATGGCCTGTCAAAGCAAAGCTTCAGGTCCCCTGATACTCCTATTTTAGGGACATTAGGCTTTGAATGCTGAAACCAGTATGTATGTATTAGTGGATCATAAATGGTACTGGTGTGTGCGTGGGTCTGTGGGTGGGTGGGTGGTCCTTGTATCTGCCACACATGAGGTGAACCAGAGGACTCCTCTCTCCCCTTAGAGATATGGACAGGCAGGGTGTACCTAGCTGGGACTGATAAGTAGCAATAAAGCTTCTTAAAGGTTCTCAAAGGTTCTGGGTGGATCACAGAGTTCAGGAAAGGAAAAGTGAACAAATGAGAAAGACCTTGAGACCACAGAGATGAGGACGGGACAGGCACTTGGCTGCTCTCTAAGGATTCCTTCTAACTTAAAAAAAGAGCTGTTATTTCATTTAGTGTGTGACCATTGGAGAGATTGTGCCAATTTGAGGCAATCAGAAACCATGCCTGGATTAGTGTTTAGGAACCAGGCCTACATTAGGCAGTTATGAACCAGCCGAATTAGAGTGTGAGTGATTTGTGGGTCAGCAAAGAACAGGGAAGAACATCTACCCGGATGTGATATGCCCAACTCGAACTGTATAAAAGGAAGGAAGAAGAAAGATCGTTACAGCCTTTTCCTCTGGGAAAGCTCTCACCTTCCCAATTGTCTATGGAAACCAAATTGCTACAAAGCACAGATCTTCGTCACAGATTTGCCCCAGTCTCACCTATCTGCCCATCACGGATCTTCAGTCTCCAGTCTTCATTACTGTTCTTCACACAGCCAAGATCCGTAGCAGACTCTCATCAGCTGTCCAGCAGTTCTGGACAGGTGTTCTTCCTTGCAGTAGTGCAGCCATTGGACCCTCCAGATCTCATATGTGCAGGCCGCCATCTTGGACTATCCCTGTCCTCAGACTTGTAAGCCTTCCAAGTAGATCCTTTTTGTTATAATTTCTGTAAATCCTACCTTCTGTAAGAACCCAAACCGATACATATAGTGCGATCAGAGAATCTAAGGGTGATGGCAGATCTTATCCATGGCTTTTTTTCTACTTATCTCTTGCTTTCAGAATTGCTTATCCTACAAGGGAGCATTTTGTCCTTCCCCCACCCTTGCCCTTTCAAAAATCTTTTATAGGAAAAGTGTTGGAATTTTTGATGATGGTAGGATGTATCATTTTTTAACTGTTCTCATTAGACAAATAATGGTCATGTTATGAGAGAGATTCAACCAGACACGGAGGGAAATCTATAAAATAGTATTGACTCCCAAAAGAGTCAGGCTAACTTTCTCTCATATGGAAAGAGGGTTCTACTCCCTTGTATGATCAGTTATGAGACAGAAAGTGAGGTATACAGGGCAAAGCCAATAGGCAGCAGTTGGTCCACCTCCTTGCTCGGTCGTCATTACCCTTAGCTTCCTTCCTCCAACTTGTCTTGTGGTTTCAAGAAGGCCGCTGGAGCTCTAGCCATATCCTCTGCATTCCAGACAGGAGGAAGAAGGAAGCAGGAGGAACAAGCTTAAACCACCTAATGTCAGCCTTCTTTAAAGTGCTTTCCTAAAGTGCCCTGAGGTCCCTTTCAGCCCATATCCTTCACTGACCACCTTATCTACAAAGGGTGAAGGAGGAAGGTGGAAGCAAGAAGTAAGGCCAGAGGCAGGGCAGAGCCAGGAAAGCATGGAATAACAACACCACCCTCCCCAAGCACTCACTGCATCCTCACGCGTCCCTTTGGCCCTGGCTGTGCCTGCAGGGAATGACGAGTGACAGTTTCCACGCCTCTGCACATTATCAGGCTCAGTTATGGGAACAGACACCACATCCTTGGAGCCAAGAGCCATGCAGGGCTTTGCTGAGTGGCCTGGCTTTGGAGCCAGATACGGATGGCTTCCTTGCTGCCCCCGGACCAACGGCATAGTCCCGACGCCAGAAGAGCAAGCAAAGAGAGGTGGTATCTTAGGAGTCTAGTCAGAGTGGAGATTGGCGTGTCCTTGCTTGGGGAAAGATACTTAGCTTGGCAGAGTGGCCATGGATTCCCGTGTGGATGCTCATGCTGCTCCGAGTGAGAAATGGTCCAGGTGAGGGCTCCTTCCGTAAGGACGCCCCGGGTCAAGGGCTTTCCCAGGTGACATCCTGCTGATTGTCCCTGGGCTTCTAGCGGGGGCTGGGGAGGGAAGTTGGACAAGGACAGGGAAAAGGCAGAAACTGAAAGCTTCAGGGGCTGGGGAAGGCATGTGGTAACTTCTTGTGGCTTTCCAAACCCTCCAAGCAGTGCTGCCCGACAGAACCTGCCACAGTGATGAAAAGTTCTGTATCTGGGCTGCCCCGTGCTATGGCCACAAGCCACCTGTGGCTGCTGAGTAATGGAAATGTGGCCAGTTTCATTAGAAGCCCAACTGGAAGCTTCATTTAAATTTCAATTAATTTAAATTTAAATGTCTTTAGCCTCATTGGCTTGTAACTACCAAGTCTGCATCTAAACTTTCCCATATGGGGGAGGACAGTGTTCGGGGGTCCCCCATCTGTGACTTCCCTTACTTGGTTTCCCTTACCCACAATCAACAATGGTCCAAAACCCATTAAATTCCAGAAATAAAGAGTTTATGAGTATTAAACCTCATGCTGCGCTGATTGGTGTGCTGAAATGCCTCTCAGCCTTATTCTACATTAAAGTCACCTCTTTACCAGAGTGTCTGCACTGTAAGCACACCTGCCATTTGTCACATAGCCACTGTTGAGGTATTCGTAGTATCATGGTGCTATGTCCACATATTCCTTATTTTAGTTGATAACAACCCCAGAGCTCAAGGAGACTGATCCTAACAATGTTATTTAGCAGATTATTTTAACCATTCTACTTTATTACTAGTTACTATGAATCTCTTACCTAATTTTTTAAGTTCAGCTTTTCCATCGGTATATATGTGTAGAAAAAAAAACAAGATATATAAGACTGGGTGTTATCTGTGGGCTTAGGCATCCACCAGGGGTCTCTGAGTGACTCCTCTGTGGAAAAGTGGGCGGGAGTGGGGGAGGCGGGACACGTGTATTCTTTGTGCAGAGTCATCGCAGGTACAAATCAGAATGATGTCCAGATGCCCCAGGACTGGCTCCTGTCAGTGTCCTGCAAGTCGCTCAAGCTTTCTTTGGGTGGCTTTGGAAGGGAGAAACCAAACTCTACTCAGGCACAGATGATAAACACATGTATCGTGGGGTGAGCTGACAGGGCTCTGAAGGTGCCTGGCCGGCTCTGAGCCCTGAGCCCTTCTTTCCTGATCTGCCCTGCTTAGCTCACCTTTCTTCAGCACAGCACAAGCTGCTTCAGGCACAGGTGACATTCTGCCACCATAGCAGCTTTGTGAGCTGAGACCTGGTGCTGTCCCTCCCCCCACCCCACCCCAAGGCACCTCCGCGTTCCAGGATTTGCCCTTGGCTTCATCCCAAAGACTGTGCCATTTGCTCTGGTTTCATGGACAGTCTGTCTCTGGGGAGACCTGAATCCCATGACGAAGCCCCTGCCAGCTACCTGCTGTGTGCCTCCAGCGGGGACAGCTGAGCTGTGGCTCCTGAGCATCTGGGGAAGAGGCTCCACTATTCACATGTCACTCATTATGAGACAAGTTTTATGAAGACCATGGACGCAGGGTGGCCGGTGCAGGGGACACAGGTGGTGGGGTAGAAGCTTTTCTACATAGGCTGTTTCTCACAATTGTCCCGCCTTCCCTTTTTTTTTTTTGTCACGTTTTCTAAGCACGTACTTAGCTTGTCCCAGAAGCTGCTGAACAATGAGACCTACCAAGATTCCTCCAAGCATGTACCAGGCTGGGGGAGGAGGGTCTCTTCTGAGGAGAACGCTTCAGAGCTGAGATTTAGGAGGAGAGGGCGTGTGTGCTTGTGTATTGGTTTGTTTCCCTGGATGGCTATGGCAGCTTGAGAGGGGTTTCTGAAGTGGGAACTGGGGGGCCATGGGCTGTGTCTCCTCAGATGTGATGTTAGAATCCTGGGCCCAGTCCTGATTTACTCCCATGAACTATGCGGTTATCAGCTAATCATTGATCCCTTCTGATCCTTCATCAGGCATGGGTGAGGTTCACCCGGATGCGCACTCATCATCCAGCTCTGAGTTCCTGAACTCAGACTCACTAGGACTCTTTGCTCTTAAGTATGGGTGCTCTGAATGGGTAGAGGACACTTTTGCCACAGAAACCATCCATATGTCTTTCCTGGGATGTTAATATGGACCCCGGTCCTATTCCTTCTGGAGGCAGTACAGGCATCTCTTAAATTTGAGGCCCAGAGATGTCCTGTGGGGGACACTTGGCCCTGTTCCCCAAACTTCTCAAGTCCCAGCTTGATTTTTCATGACTGTCCCATCTCCCACATCTTGTCACATTCGTAGAACACTTACTTAGCTTGTCCCAGAACATGCTTACCGAGGTTCCTGTAAGCATGCACTAGGCTTCATCCAGGCCTGTGCCCTGCTCCTTCCACACATGCACAGATCTCCCAGCATGCACGCACAGATCTCCTGCCACACACGCATGCACCGATCTTCTTTATTGCGTGCTGTGGAGTTCCTGTCACTAGAGCCCTCCCAACAGTTGACCCTTCCCTTACGCCCAATCCCTTTCTTTGGGTCATGGCTCCTGAAAGGATTTTTCGTGTGACAGTGAGGTGTCAGCACAGACGTGGCCATTTTTGAATATCCCTCTTCATATGAGCACAAAGACTTCCTGTGCCCTGGACTTCGGGCTCAGGTTCTGACAGCCGTACCCACCGGCTGGATCCACACTGCCCTCATGGCCGCTCACATCTCTACTTCTGCGTAGGACAAGCTGCACAGCCACACAGCTCCCATTCTGTGTTTGAGGTGGTGACTTACTTTGTTTTTGATTTTTTTAAAAAATAAGAAGTCTCAGTAGAGCTTTTCATTGTCCTTAGTTGAATCTAGATTTCACTCACACATTCTTCAACATAAAATACAAACTTCAGAGGTTTTCCTTCACCAGAGAGTATTTAAATCTGTGGAGACCATGAGCAGAGGCCTGTGGCACTAGAGGTTGTTGTGAGTATTCCAGCATTCTCAGGGGCCTTCCTGAATACAATGAGGTCCCCTCTCCATGTAAGTTTCACTGACGGGGACATAATTCAATAGAATGTGTGGCAGTAGTACCTGGACAATGGGGCGGGTGGGGACTATTCAAACTCCCAGCCAACTTTCTCCTGAAGAGTCCTATTGTCCTTGGCCTTTCTCTCTTCCCTCTGGCCTCAAGCACTGGGAGCTGTAGTAGAGGCTAGCCAGCTAGGGCATTCAGTCAACAGATGCCAGCTTGATTCTAGTCAGGCCTCTCCAGCTAGTGCCACAGAGCCCTTCCTGACAGTTGGGCAGCTCACCGACTCTCCATGCAAACATCTCTTTTAAGTCGCAGAAGCACCTGCTCAGAGTCAGCTCAAGAATGACAGAAGTGAGATGCAACTGAGAACAGACTGCCACCCAGCAGCGTGTGAGGTGACTGCGCTTTAACAGGACTTCCTGGAGGGAAAATAACTGCTAGTGAATGCTTGACCAAAGTTTGCATTGCTTTCTTCTGTCTGCTCTGTGACTAAGCTCATCATCGTGAGGGCCTTGGACAGATCAGGGGTGGTCACTTGGAGGGGACAAAGAACTGCTTTTAGTGTCATGCATCCCCTCAGGGCACAGTCTCGCCTTTTCTGCCCTGTGGCTACCAGAGTCATGAGCATCTTCAACCGTAATTGCTATCATTCTCTGTGGAATGGAAAGTCTGTGGGAGTGATGTCTTAGTGAACTGGAAATTGTCCTTCATATTTCAGAGAATAGAGTCCCAGAGTCACATGAGCAAAGGGATTCAAAATATCACTGTAGTTTTCTCCTGTCCTTTGCTAGAGGGAAAATAAAGCCTTTTGCTTCTCACGTTGGAGATTTTTATTGTATCTCATGCAGAGTTCAGGAGAGCCCAACGGTGCAACTCCTCAAGCTGCATAGTGAATTAGTTTCATTCTCAAGGGCCGCTTGGCAGCTCTGGGATAGAAAGCTAATACTTATTGGGCACTTCCATGGGGCAAGTGGTATCTGTGAACTTGTATAATTCTTATATTCCTTGCTCCAAGGCTAGGCCCTCCTAGGTAGCACTTGAGTAAACTGAGAAGTCCTTGAAGGTCTGCGACCCCAGGGATCTCCAGTGGGCATCTGGACTAGTTTTGCTGGGTTCTGTTTTCCAAGACCATGTGTGCTAAAGTCTGATTAGGATTGTTCAAAGAAATAATTCCTAAGAGATATCAACTGTCTTTGTAACTCCTGCCCAGAAGTTTTGTCACGGCCTTGGAGTCTCACCAGGGATCTTGTGATACATCCTGGCTGGGCCTTGAAGCAACAGGGAGCATCCCCAGCCGCTTCTGGAAGGGACTAGGCTGAGATGTCAGCCCTCGGTAAACTTCCAGCACTCCTGAGAGGAGCAGACAGGATGTGTCTTTCAACCTGTACCTGAGATAAGTAACAGGTTAGAATTTTCCAGCCTTAATATGTTTTTACATAAGATTATCAGTAAAGCCCTATGACATTTCCTATGAGATCCCTCCTCACGCCATCTTCCTTTCTTTCCTTCTGTGACCCTTGGCTGGATTTCTCATGGTTCCTTTCTTTAAAAAATTATGCAAATACAGAGAGGAAGTAGCCCTTTTCTTTTCTGAGTTATACCCCAGCCCCACAGTAACTTTTTAATGTCAGTACTCTGTGTTCCCAGAGGGCTCTGTGTGTCTGGCTGAGCTTTTACTCTGTCCTATGGGCAAGATTTTGCTCTCATGTGGGTGTCCCCAGGGGAGGTGGGGATTGGTGAACAGGAGACCCTTGGATGAGCGGAAGCTCCCTTGTGTGATTGCGTGTCCCCAGTGAAACCTCAGGGGGCCCAAGGCGAATTACCATCATTAGGATTAGTAGTTTTGAAGTGTGTTCCCAGGGGACAGGGACTACATTCCCCAGGGAGACAGTCTCAGGAGAGAGCAGTGGCCAGGGACACTGTGTGCTTCCTGAGGATCTCAGGTCTCCACGTTACATTTATCAAACAGAGGAATGAGGAAATGGACATTGAGTCCCCAAAAGAGGAAATCTCAGGAGTGTTTGACACGAAGCTCCCTAGTGAAAGCGGGCCTCTCAGCGGCAGAAGCCACCACAAGCAGCCACAGCTGGCTCATACAGGCTCCTCCCTGGGGCCAGGTGCTGCTAGTAACTGTGGATGCTGGCTCCTGTTCAGAGCCTGAGGCCACCAGCTAACAAAGCGGGGGTCCAGAGTATGACCACTTGCTGTCTAGCTGCCCCGTTTGGCCCCTGGGGGCATGCACAGCACCCACATGAGGGCAGGGACAGCTGTTCTTGCAGCAGTGACTGTGGGGGGTCTACAGGTTTCCTGGATTCCATCTCAAAGCACAGTGAGGTTAGAACCAGAAGGTGACACGGAGGTCTAGGGTGGCTGAGGCATGGCAGCCTGATGCCTTACCGGGCCACCCCTGTTCTGAGAGGACCCTGCAATCAGCGGCAGGATTCTGAGCTACCGGGGGCTCTCCACGTTCAGCAACCTTTACTTTGACTTCTTAGCAGAGACATTAGCATGGATGGAATAGAAGCAAGGGCCCAGGGCTTAGTGGGAAGGCCGCATCGTTTTCTGGAGAGAGGATGGTAGAAGAAACAACAAAGAGAATGAGTAGGAGTCCAGACACTGTGAGTCATCTCATAATAGGCCCCTGGGTGTGCTCTGGGTTGACTTGGGTCTCCCCAAATTCATGTGCTCCTTGCTGTTCAGAATGTGACCTTATTTGGCAATAGGATCATTGCAGAGCAAGTAGTTAGGATGTGGACATACTGGAGTAGTAGTAGGTGGCTGGTGTCCTTTCAAGCAGAGGAAATGTGGAGACAGACACACCCCAGGGGAGGGCCACGGGAAGACTAGAGTTATGCAGCCACAAGCCGAGGAGCTGCTGGGAGCTGGGGAGAGGCTGGAGCAGACCCTGCCTTCTGAGGGTGCACGGTCCCGTTGAACCTCTGGCCCACACCTCTAGCCTTCAGGACTGCAGCCTGCAAATGCCTGTGGCGTGAGCCTCCGAGTGTGTGGCACTTTCTATGAGAGCACCTGTAAATGAACATAGAGTAAGTACTTGTGTGCTGCAGCCTCCTGGGAGGAGGCTTTGAGGTCCCAGGTCCCACTTCACATGGACTAGCTACTCAGGGGACCTCTGCTGATAAGGGATACACCGTTAGGCCAGCAGGAAGTCATATACATATATATACATTCTCAGCTCTCTCTCTTTTTTTTTGAGCTTGAGGAAACCAAATTAGAAATTTAAAAGTGGAATTTGATTTTTACATTTGCTAAAAAAAAAAAAAGAAAAAGAAAAAAGAGGAAATTCCAGTTTATATATGTGATCCACATGCCGGTGGGCTACGGAGCGTGTCCCCATGCAAGGACCATTGGGGGCTACAATCCCTAGGCATGGTGCACAGGCCGACCTAACAAGGAGAGTTTTGCCGGCCGCGACTTTCGCCCAATTGTCGTTTTCCTGCTCCTCTCCCTTTCTCCAAAGTTCACAAGCTTTGCTGCAAATGACAATTTACAGAGCAAGGCCATTGTCTCTCAGGGGACAGTTTGTGTGAGAACGTCTGGCTTGTTTCCTAGTGAGAGAATATGGGTGTCAGGGAGATCGGCAGGACACGGCTTTGACAATCAGTTCAGAAAAACAGGAACCATCAGTTCGTGAGAACTGGAGGAGAAAAATAGTTTAAAGAACTGAGAGGGTGCCACATTATAGCGAAAGAATGGTGGGTTTTGGAAATGACAGAAAAACCAAGCCATTGTCACCTCGAAAACCCCACCGAGTCAGTTACACGAGACGTAACCGCACACAAACACGGGCACTTCTTATAATATCATGGCATTTACAGTCAAGAAGCTTTTGTCAGAGTATTTCATGGAAAGTTATTTTAGTAGCAGGGGTAGCCTGTGTGTTTGTCAAGAGAATGAAACCTTGACTTCAAAGTCAGGAGATGAGGAACGGGGACTCAGAACTAGAGGCGACCTGTAGCGCTGCTGCCCACACAACCCTGGCATTCCGTGGGCACAGGGGCTAGGGGCCCAAGGGGCTAGGTGGCCAGGCACCCAGGGGAGGGACAGCCCTGTGGCGGGGGTGGGGATGTATCCACCCCAGGGTCCTCGGATCACCATTATTTGCACCTGCCAGCTTTTAAATGTTTAAATAATTCTCTTACTGTAACATTGAGGGTATGTTCAAAGCAGTCGTGTCCAGCCTGCCATTTTTTTCCTGAGTAAAGTGAGGCTGTCTTGTTCCACACATAAAATATGTTATATAATGTATATATGTAAGGACTAACATTTTAAAAATTATTATAATATTTTTAAAAGGGGCAAAAAAGTGGCAAGCTGCAAGTTGGGCACACCTGGTTTAAAACAAAGCAAAAACTATGTAAAAAAATGTATATAGATGGGACTCCTGGCTTGTTTTAAGGTAGTATCAAAAAGAGATGAAGACACAGATGCTAAGGGCAGAGGGGCTCTGAGGGTCTGCAGCTCAAAGGCAGAGAAGGGGCTCTGTGGGTGCCCAGAGGACTCTGCCTGGTGGCAACCATGATGCCAGCGTAGACTCTGCAGATGAAAGACAGAAAATAACACAGATATTCCTACCGCTAAGTACCGCTGAGAGCAAAGTATTGCTCCTAGCAGTACGCGGCCCTCCCAGCCCTCTTCTGTGGAAGCTTGGTACATGCCAACAGTCCCCTTGAAAATTGGAGTTAGCACGGTGGAAGTTGTACCCTTGGCCTCAGTTGTGTCTTCTCTCTCTCTCTCTTCCTGTCTTTCTTTCCTTCTTTCGTTCTTGTGACTTGGCAACCATGCACAGCGGGTCTCTCTGCAGAAAGGCTCTCCACTTAGGGCTCTACCTAAAAATCCCTCCCCCCTGCTGAAGTATTTTATGGTATAAATACAACAGAATTGTAGTTCTGCATTTAAAAAAAAAAAAAACATGAAGGGTTAAACCCAGCCTTCAGAAACAGTGATTTAACAAATAAACACTCCATTAACTAGCAGATTATTCTGGAGAAAGCTGGTTTAAAAGAATACTGGTGGCCTATTAACTGCTCTCTTACAAATCATCCATTCAGATCTTTTACCACATTGGCCTTTCTCTCTACCCTCCCCGCCTTTCTCTGCCACTCCCTTCTTCCCTTCCTCGCACCTTCCCTCCGCCCTTCCTTCCTTCCTCTTTTTCCTCCCTCTCTCCTCTTTTTGGTTGTAGTTTCATAGGAGTTCCTCTAATATCCTGGGTTTACACCTTTAATATATATGCTACAAACATCTTCTTCCAGCTTATCTTTTTTATGTTGTTCAATGTTTTATTTTAGAGAGTTATGATTTTTCACTGTTGGTCCTTAGAAAATCTGTTCTTACCCGTCACTTAGAAAAATACTCTCACTTTTCACTTTTAATACTCTATAATTTTATTTTGAAATTTAAAATAGAAACTCCATTCATTCATTCATTCATTGTAGGATAAGCTCTTGCTCTGTAATCCAGGCTGGTCCTGAACTCACAGCAATCCTCCTGCCTCAGCTTCCTGAATGCTGGAATTACAGGTGTACGAAACCATGGCATGCTTATGTGGTGCCGAGGAAATGAACTCAGGGTCTTGTGCTCGCTAGGCAATCACTTTAACCACTCAGCTATGCCCCCAGCCCTTGAATTTCTTTAAATTTATGATTTGATGCAAGAAGGTATAAATTTCTCCTAAATGGGCAGATAATTTTCCAGGAAGTAACCCACCCTTCCCTGATGAATTCCTGCTATGTGAATTTTGGGAGTTTTCTTTGTTGGGGAGGCATGAACTTCCAGTTGAAGTGGGACTTTGGTAGGACACTTCAGTGTTTCATACTGGCTTGTGACTTCACAGCAGAGTGATGGAGTTAGGGAGCACAGAGCTTTAGGGGGAATATGGGATAAAAATGGTAAAAGGCTGAGGCAGACAGTTACTGACAATTGGACAGGGTGCAGAGGGAGGCATGCTAAACAGGGGCAGGGGTATCTGAGGCGAGCTCAGGAGACTGGGGCAGCAATGGATGCAGTGAGCTGTCAGCGACTGAACACTGAAAGGCAGGTGTCCAGTGCTGGATGCAGGCCAGGCCAAGCAGGGACCCTACGCACACTTGTGGACTCTGAGAAAGACAAGTTCAAGTACCAGTATATTGAGAAAACTTAACCTCAAAGTTAGACAAGCCACTTGAGTAGAGTATAAGTCTGATTTTTGAAGGGCCTAAAATAAATGATACAATGGAAGTGTTTAGGACAGGTCCAGTCAGATGACTCAAAGGGGTCACATGTGAGAGGAGGCCGTGCTCAGGAGGGCCAGGCCGGGATCCACAGTTCGGCTGTCCAGGATCTCCATCTCTGTCTTGCTACCTTGAGGACCTTTGGGCTGGACCACTGCGTCCTCTGCACTCCTGTTCCGGGCCCCTGAACACGTATGGGCTGACCTGACCTCAGGGCATGAGCTCTGCGTGTTCCCAGAAGGGCCTGTACGTGGCTTCATGCTCTGCCCTCTCCATTTCAAAAATCTTATTGCTTTTTTTCTTTTTATTTTGGTACTGGGGATGGAGCCCAGGGTCTCCTCACTGAGCTACATGTCCAGCACCCCACTCCTTTTTTCAGTTTTTATTTTGAGACAAGGTATCCCTAAGTTGTGGCCTTACCTAACTTGGGCTGACATTTGTGATCCTTCCGCCTCTGCCTCCCAGAGTGCTGGGATTATAAGCCTGGGCCCCCAGGCCAGCTTCTCACTGGCTTTTGAGAAGGGAGCGACGCACATTCATTTTGCACTGAAAACTATGTCTTACGTGGGCAGTCCAGGGTCCCAGATTGGCCTCGGCTCCTTTCTCGCTCAGCCCGGAGGAGTCCCTGTCCAAAGGCAGAGCCTGAGTCAGAGGAAATGGAGCCAGCTGTCTTGACCTGGCCTGTGTGCCAGTGCTTTAAATAACAACCAATTCTGATTTCTTAAACACGACTTAAGAGCAGTTTGCAGAAACGAAGGAGAGAGAATGGAACCCTGGTGAGTCCCGGGAGGTCTCTGTGCACCCTGTGTGCTGGAAGGGTGCAGGGAGAGCAGCAGCCAGCAGGAGGCCCTGTGCACCACGGAACCCACAGCTTAGAGCTTGAACAGGCAGCTGTCCTGACTGGCCCGGAACTAGAGCTGGAGGCTGAAGTGGGCTGGTGGAAAGGACTTCTCTCTCCTCATCTAAGACACGCTCCATGCGGGGGAGCTGTTGCACAACCTTTCCACTATGTCCACCAATTTCGGGGCTCTCTTGGGTTGGAGGAACCAGGTTTTTCTGCCACGTTCTTTTCTGTCCATCATGTCCCTTTGTCACTCAGTGGTCCTGGTCTCAGCGTCAGGGACAGATAGTACTTGCCAGATAAGGACTTCTGTCACTCTGTGGACATGAGGTACAGGCCAGTGATACAAATGAGGGGAAAACTTGCTGCTCAGAAAGAAAACACCAGGAGACCAAGAGTCCAACCCATGATCCACCCAGACTCTTCCAAACCCACAGCTCCTGAGGGAGTAGGTTTTCCTTCCTTGTGGGACTCAGACTCCAGCCATATGAACTCGCTGAGGCTGGAGCTTGTGGGATCTAACACAAGAACACGATGCCTATGGGACAGAGCATCCCACACAGCCACTTGCTCCTGCCCCGTAGGAAGCAAAGACCTTGGTACAACGTCCTATCTACTAAGCTTGTGTTCAGGCCACCAGTGGATCCGTATACACCGTGTGGTGGTGTCTGTGAAGACAGCCCTAGGAGTCAGGGAGTGCCAGCGTGTGGTGCAGACAGACCCTAAAAAGTTATTCTCCAAAGGAATCTACAGTCAAATATTAAGTTGGAAAACTCAGGATGTTCTGAGAGAAAAGTTTAATTTTTTTGTTTTTGTCTGTAGAACTCAGAACCTTTGGTCAAGCATTGTAAATATTCAAAAGCAGACTTTGAACATGTTCAAAATAACACATAATATATAGCATCTGGTAAATTTAGATGACATAGATTATTCTATTTATTTTTATTCTTGGAGAAATTAATGAGGCTCGAGTTCCGAACAATGCAATTTAAGTGTATGGACGCAGCTTTAAAAGGAATCAGTGACTATGGCTGAAGAAAGATGACATTTAGAATGAAAGTAGAAGCATGGGAACGGAAGTCCATACTGCAGGGGCGGCACTTCCAAGCAGAGTGCAGCCACCTGTGGGGCTGTTCCAGAGTTCCTTGGCGCAGGTGGGCTGGGGTGAGTAGACACAGACCCATCCCTGGAGCCCAGCTGCCCCATGCTGCAGCCAGCTCTTCCACCGGCAGGCGGCGCACTGGGAAGGGAGGTGCTTGAAGGATCCTGAGCAGGGAGGAGATGAGGAAGAGCTCAGAATAACAACTTTGTGGGCAGAAGTGAAGACACACAGGAGATGTGTAGTCCTCTTAGAAGTTACTTTCAAGCTGGACGTGGTGGTGCAACCCCAGCATTTCGGGAGACTGAGGCAACACGGCTGCAAGTTCAAGCAGAAAACATAGCAGCTTAGGGAGGAGCTGTGTCAAAAATAATAATAAAATGATGATGACGATGACGACGCCGGTGCTAGGGATGCAGCTCGGTGAAAAGGCGTTAGGTTTAATCCCTAGTACTGTATAACAAAACCAAAAACACCCCCACCATCAAGGTCAGCATGGAAGGTTGGTGTGGCTGGGAAGGAGTGGGCTGGCCGTGGGAGGCAGAGGAGTGGATGACCCAGTCAGAGGTGGCAGGTCGGAGAAGAGGCTGAAGTGTGAAACTCAAGCCACTCACTTCACACTGCCATTTCGAGAGCTCAGAACAGATGGCCGCACCTGGGCCTCCATCTGTGCAGATGGGTCAGGGTAATGTGACATGTGGAAGGGGTGGGCGAGCGTGTGGCAGCTTCTGTCACCCAAGCATTGAGAGTCTTACATGGTGGCATTATTATAGAATCAGTGGAGCCCCTCTAGGGGACCCCCCACCCTCAGTCCCATGAGTGTATATGGTCTGAGCAGTCACCAATGGTAAATGTAGATACCTACATGCCAGGTGGCACTCTGCCTCTGCTCAGGGAGGCCAGTTCCTTGCTGGGCTGTCCACATGGAAATGGTGCTTCTGACCGGGGTCTCTTGCTCCTGCTACTGTTGACAAATGGTGGACACGGGCGGCCCTTTTGCTGTGGCAGGCTCTTCCCAGTGCTAGTCAAGAGACGCAAACCAGCCAGAGTTAGGGAATACACAGTCACCAAGGACTGTTCCAGGACACTTACTGGGGTTTGAAACCAGTGAAATCCAGTGAATTGCCTGTCCTAGAATCTCACAGAGTCGCACACTGCAGTTGTTAACAAAGGAACGAATGGATAATTCAAATGTGCCCCGTGGTTTGGAGGTCGCGGATTTTGCTGCTCATGTGTGGGACAAAGAACATTCCAGCCATGTGTTGCTTCTTAGGACAAGGCTTTGTATGTGAAGCAACTGCATCTCCTCAGACTGTCTCCCACAGACGTTCCGCTAGCCTGTTCTCTGTCCCTCACACCCTATATGCATTTGCACAAGCTCACACTGATGTACGGATATGTGCTTAGGTGCTCTACTGTGCATGTGATCTGTGCACAGAATAACTCCTCTCTACCAGGCACAGTGATGCAGGCCCGCAATCCCAACACTGTGGGAGACTGAGGCAGGAGAGTCCTAATTTCAAGCCCAGCCAGGATAACTAGGTGAGTTAGTGAGCTTCTGTGGAGAGAGAGAGAGAGAGAGAGAGAGAGAGAGAGAGAGAGAGGGAAATGGGGATGTATCTCAGCAAGAAGGCCCTTGGTTCAATCCCCAGCATCACAGAAACAAAACAAAGCAGAAGTCCTGTTTGATCAAGGCATGTGGGCGGATTTTAGGCCATAAAAAGGCAGACTTGATAGTTCCTGGACATTATGAGGAATACCATCAGCAACTTACTTTGAACATACTTTTATAAATGTTTCTGCACTGTGCTTAGGAAGTCATGGGATTCAAACAAAGTGAAAAAAAATCACACACACACACACACACACACACACACACACACACACACACACCCCAGTGGTTATCAATGCAGCTACAAGTACAAATGAGAAAGGAATCCTGCAGGAATGGCCAGTGTCCTCAGGAAAGTCAGGCCTGAGCAGTGGGGACAGAAAGGGGGAGGGAACAGTGCGTCAGGGGTCCACGTGAGCCAAAGTTTAAGAAAGATGGTGACCTGCCCTGGGACTTGTGATCGTGCAGGAGACAATGTTGGGATAAGACCCGCAGAGGCAGATGGAACCAAGCGGGCAGAAGCAGTCCAGGTTGGGGCAGGGCTCGGGATGTGCAAAGGGGCAGAAGTGGTTGTCAAAGCTGTGTACACAGAAGGGACGTCGTGTAGCATTTGACTGGCCAGTGAGGTAGAGGTATACAATTCCACAAGAAGAAAGGTGACTTTGTTATGATCAGGCCTGCCATGATATTAATATGAAGATGAGTACAGCAGCTCCTTCAGGATGACCTATTCTTCCACTGAGGCTGACGCTGCTCAAGACAGGGACAGAATTCCTTTTGGGGATCACCCGGGGAGCCCACAAGGAAGCCATAGTGGAAGGACGGCTCGTTGCTTTGGCTTTGACCCTGGCCGGGCTGGACCTGGCTCATGTCACCTGACAGTTTCTGTAGCCTGACACATGGATTCTGCCACCCATCAAGGCTTCACAGGAAGCACTGGGGACGTGAACAGCCCTCCCCAAAAAAGAGGTGAGAGCGAACATTGAGCCACACCTGGTGGCTTCTGAGTCACAGGGGCTGTTTGCATTATTGACCTGGATCTTTATTAACACATTGCAACCAGTGTGAGGTTGCAGATGGGCAGTGGATTTGCTGGTTCCAAAACGCAAGAGAAGTCGCTTGTTCTCAAGAGCCAAATCCATTTGGAATATTCATTCTTCCCCGCATAGGATGGCAGTCATCTGGTGCCGGAGGCCTCCCTGGGGTCTGTCCTGCAGTGTCACTGGGTGCTCTTTCTCCTTCATGGACTTGTCACAATGCCCCACATGGATTTGGGGCTTCTCTCCACAGCTACCCCTGGCTGACTCTGTGCTGACATCCAAGTCTTGGCCCTCTACAGTTTCTTTTGCTATTTAGGAGTCTACGGGCATATTACTAAGCACCGTGAAAGCAAATTTCTATTTGGTCTGAGTGTCCTCTGAGCACATGCAGGCTGGCTGCCTCCGTGTGTCACTGGCCCCCACGTCAGGGGCTGCGACTCACTGCTCTGAGTTGGGCCCAGAGCACATGTGCAAAAAACATTAGATCTGCTCTTATGTACTTGTGGTTTCATTATATAAAGTCATAGGCCCCTCACCTTAAGCATGGTTACAGAGGACCCAGTGACCATCTAGTACACTTTCTCTGGGATGTCCTTTCTAATGACTAGGAGTCTGTGCCATCTTCTGATAAGATTCTTCTAAAAATCCTGTTGTTTTTTATTTCATTCTGTAAAAGAGAAATTGAACTCGAAAATTCTGGTTTTCATTGCATCAGCCCACATACTGGGAATCTGCCAACTTCTGACCTACATGCTGCTTCTTGTACAATTCATCTACATTCTCTCATGTCCCCACAAGTATTCTCAGGCCCAGTGTTCTTCTGACTGTGTCACACCTAAGAAGCCCTCTGGTGGGTAACTCACCCCTGGACCTTCTCAGTTGCCCCCATCCTCCTAAAACTGAGGGCCTTAGAATGGAATAAATTTCATGTAGATTTAACCAGCCTGCAGCAGAAAGAGACTGCCACCTCCCACATTTCAGGCCCCTATTGGTGTCTCTTGGAACCCTTGCTTAGCTGGTGACCATACTGCATTTCTGTTAGTAGTAGGATATTGTAAGATTATTTTCCTCATAGATTCTCTTACAAAAAAAAATGAATTGTCTATATTTTAAACTTATGTAGTTTAGAGAGGTTTTTGCACACAGATGCATATACCCTATTATAGCCTACCCATCTTTATTAAACTCAATTTTGGAATATTTAAGCCATTAACCTGTTTGGGAGCATCTCGGCTATGTTTTCATCTGTCCACTCTCCCTGCAGGGATGGAGTCATCATTAGATCTTACAAACACACCATCTCTGTCGTTACCATGCCACCAAACAAGTGACAGATAGGACTGAGGAAAGCTGGCTCTTAAGTGACACCAATCAGAATTTTGGATCCATCAACCAATTGTAAAGTCACTGCACTTGTCCTGAACATAGTTCTCCATGTGGTTGGCCGCTGGGATTCTTTCCAGGTGTCCTGCAGGTGCCCAGATAGGCTGCTTGCATATTTCCTTGACTTGTCCATCCTGAGAACCTGCCACAAGAAAAGGACCTGAATATGTCCAGAACTACCCTCTTTCCCATCCCAGCTGGCTCCTGAGACTCCTCACTTCTGTTCCTGAGATCTTCTAACCCATTCTTTCTGGCAGTCCACTTTAGAATCTTGTCACACATCACTATAAAGCTTGGAGACTAGTGTGTGCCTTTCTCACCCTTCTGGCCATCAGAATTGCCCATATCACTTGGCACTTGCTAATTTCAGCCCTGGCTGCTGGGCTACAAGCCCTGTCCATCCAGGTGCCTTTCCAGTCTCCACCCTCATCCCACCTTCAGCTCCTCCCGTGACACCTGTGGTCCTTAGGATGGCTAACTGTGTGCATCATCTTTGCTGCACTGAAGTGCTCAGGTATTTGGTACTGAATCAGGATGTAGCTGTCAAGATACTTTAAAGATGAGACAAACATTTAAATTTATAAAACAAGTTAATTTGGGAGTGGGTGTCACTCAGTTTATGGAAGACTTTCATAGAAAGAGACTGATCTCCCCAAGAACAGAAACTTCTTGCATGGGACTTGAGCTAGAACATCGATTTTCCCCTGGGTCTCCAGCCTGCTGCTGGCCTGCAAATTGGGGACTTGCCAAACCCACAGTTGTGTAAGCCAGTTCCTTAAAATCTCTCTCTCTCTCTCTCTCTCTCTCTCTCTCTCTCTCTCTCTCTCTCTCTCTCTCTCTCCTTATTGGTCCTGTTCCTCTGGAGAACCCTGACCAATGTCACCTTCTTCTCAGTATTAGTGTTACCTTGACTGAAAAGATAGGTACAACAGGAGTAATACTTTCTCTCACGACCAAGCTCTTGCATTTCTTTTCTCTCATCTAGATGTGGGCCTCCCCGGGAGTGCTCTCCTGGAGCTCTGTTGAGTACCATTCACAATTATGGAGCCAGGCATGGTGGCACTTGTCTAATCCCAGCACTCTCAGAGGCTGAGGCAGAATGTGTGGAAGTTTAAGCTCAGCTTGGAAAACTTAGCAACAGAGTGAGACCCTGTCTTGAAATAAAAAACAAGAAAAGCTGGGTATGTTGCTCAGAGCAAAGGCTCTGGATTAAATCCCTGGTACTGAGAGAAAAATGTATTGAGCCTTAATTATGTGCTGGGGGTTGGCTCCTAGTGGGCAGGTGGCCATGGGTTTCCTGTATGTCACTTGTACTTTACTGTCAGCTCTAACATCATCTTCAAGCATCTCTCCCTGCTCCCTGCATGCTGTACCTGATGCATTCCCTAATTTCTAAAATTTTGGACTCACAGCACGTTTGATCTGTGGTCGATAGAACCAACATGTATTCATATGAATGCGTATATACACAAATGGACACATATACATTTAAATTTCAAAACTTATGTGGGAGCAATTTGTTTAAAAATATTCTAGTTTATTAAAAGTAGAAATTTAGGGCAGGTGGTTTAATTGCTGATTTCATCTATAATGAGTGTAATTGGAAGGTGGGGCTGAGTGAAAAGTTCTTAAGACTTGACCCTTGCTGGATTCTGGGCTGCCTGGATGCTCAGAGAAGTAAAGGAAATTTACTGCATTCAGGCATGGTAATGCATACCTGTAATCTCACTGTACCCCGGCACTCTGGGAGACTGAGCACGGAGAATCATAAGCTGGTAATTCAGTAAGAGCCTATCTCAAAACAAAAGATGTAAAGAATTAAAAGAAATGGTTGGGGCCGTAGCTCAGTGAGAAGGCCCTGATTCAGTCCCCAGGGAAATGAGAGAGAGAGAGAGAGAGAGAGAGAGAGAGAGAGAGAGATCTACTGCCCAATCCAGATGTGGAGAAGAAGGAGATACCCTTGGCCCTCACACAGTGCCCAGTTGGCTCAGAGAACACTCCCTCCCTGTGCTTTGTCCCCAGGGCAGTGCTGTCTCCCCCTGTCCTCACCAGCATGTCCCTCCTCAACTTCGCCGATTTAACTCTGTTTATCTTTCTCCCCCACCCCGACTCAAGGTCCCACTGTCTAGGCGTCTTGGTTTGTTCCCACTTCCCTGTCTTCCTCCCTTAAGGTCCTCCAGTGGCCACTTGTGACATCTTCAGGGTCCACCATCCTTGGAAAACATAAGCAAAAGGATTTTTATAAAACTCAATTTAATTTATAATTAGAAAATTCCATGTTTCCAGGAAATAATTGATGTTGGATTCTGAACTATGGTTACTGTCACCAAGAATGAAGTCATGTCTATTTGATGGGGTTTACTCTTTATCTGTTGGGTCAACAATGTAAAAAATAATCAGTCATTTCCTAACTATAAATGAGTCTGCGAGTAGTTTTGACCTCTGCCCAGATTACCATGACCAATTTGGGTTCATGCGAGTTCGTAGGAAGAGGCTTTCCACCTGGAGAGCAGGTTGGTGGCCAGGGATCACCATGTGAACCTCAGACACTTGCGTGGCAGGCCTGAGGTAAGGTCCTTGGGTATCTGGGGAGAGCCTCCCTGTGGGGCGGGCACTTTGAATCTGGTAGAACTGGCAGTGCCGTGACTTTGAGCCCACTATGCCATGCATCGTGTGGGTCTGTGTGAAGATCTACTGGTGTTCCCGTCAGAAATGCAAGAACCTTTCTCCTTTTCCCACATCAGACTTCAGTTACTAAGTAGGGTCGTCTCAAAGCTCCCAGGAAACAGAAAGGGCAGGGAGGCCCCTGATGTGCAGGAAGCTGGCCTGCACTCTCAGATTTCTGCCCAGGGAGACAAGCAGCAAGGGACTCTCCAGAATCCCGAATCAAGAAAACTTACTCTGTGTGTGTGTTTACAGTAAGAGTTATTGGAGAACATGGTTTTGAGGTGGGATGTGAGATCCCCAGCTCCACACCCCAGGACACTCATGTCCGAACAGGTCAGGTAGGGCACGACTGGGAAAGGAAAATGATTTCTGAGTACTTGGACCAAGCGTGTGTGCATTGGGAAGCTCTGTTCTCCCAAGAGCACACAGAGCACGGGGATGAAAGGCCGTGCGCTCGCCTAGTCCCTCTAGAGCCTGTTTTCATCATCTATAAGTGAAGAGCAAATCTGCCTCACAACTCTGCACAAAGGGCAGCCATGTTCCCAGGCCTGTGCTGGCATGTCCTCACCGGAAGTCCAGGCTCGCCTTACCTGTGCAAGTTATTTCTTTAAGCCTTATGCCCAGGACCCTTCACAGTGGCAGAACCAGCTTTGGGTTGGCTTCAGAATTCCACACATGGAATTGTGGGTGTGCAGCGGACTTACCTCTGAATTGTTCCTATAGCGAAGGCGGGAGGGCATCGCTCCTCTCCTGGGCTAGTTTGACATGGAGTGACGAGTCACCAGAGGATTCCTCAGCTGTGCTTCTTACCACTCAGTCTTCCAGAGAGAGATCAATGTCTCCAGAGTTTTTTGTCTTATAAAGGATGCCCCCCCACAGCAGTTTAGTTCACCATTATTTTAAGAGCTGTTAATAAATCAACTGAATTTTCTTTGTGCTCAGTGTAATTTATAGTGATGTGGGTCCCTTCGCTGCAGCTGTGAGCTTTGCACGAACCTTGAAAATGAAACAAGGCAGAAGTGGGGACCAGGGAAGCATGTCTTGGGGGGAGATAGAAATGACTATCCTGAAAATGACTCCTCCTGCGAACCCGCTGATAGAAACCTCTGACATCTTCAAGAAAAAAAAAAAAAGCAAAATCACTCACTGAGCGATCTGAATTTCATAAATAGTAATGGCTACAAATGAATAGAATTCATATAATAAAATCCCTAAATAAATGTATTTAACCTGACAGGAAAGAAAGGCATGCCTATGTGCTCTACCTCTCGAAATTTTACATTTTCTGCTTCTGGATGGAGAATTTCTTGGCTGAGTGGATGCTGCCTTAAGTCACTTGAGTGAACTGCAAATGTGTCACGCATAAGCACATACAGTGACCACACGCTCCAGTTTCTAGAACGTGCCATGAATATGAACTAGAAGTTTGTTTCCCTAAACTCCGTGGGACTGAGATTCTGGACGTGGGAGGGGCGCTCTGCAGGGTCCAAGGCTGCTGTCGGCCTCCTGGGCCTGGCATACCCTAGGACCCCTGTGAGTGAATGGGAACCCCCTGCTTGCCTCCCTGCTCCCACCGGTCCCGTTCCTGGCACGTGTATTTCAACGCTTCACTTAGGTTAGAAGTTGGGTGTTGGCCTCAGGGCTTTGCTCTTGGCACCCCTACTTTTGCCTTTTCAAGGAAGCGCGGTGCACATACTTTGATGGCTTCAGTGTGTACATTAACTTGGGAATGAAGAATGGGGGTGATGGAAGAGGGCGGTGGGGGTGGACTGGGCCAAGAGACAGATTTGCATGCTGGTGTTTGCTGCTGGGTGAAACTGAAACTCAGCCTGTGTGGGCGGGGTCCTGTTTCCTAACGTCAGCAGCCCTGCCCACGAACGTCCCCACCAACGCAGGGCGCCACAGCAGCAGGGGCGGATGGCGAGGCCCAGGGGCTGGGGGCACCCAGTGTGAAACCAGATCGAACACCTGGAGTTGGGCTGGCTGCAGGCTCCCAGCCCGCAGCCCACGAAGAAACGCACATGGTCTTTTCTCTCTGATGCATATTTGAATCTGTTATTAGAGTCTCCTCCGTGACAAGGCAAATCTGGAAAAGTGGGAGTTCCCATTTCTAAAGAATTGCTTAAAAATTTTTCCCATGGGAATCATTTCCTGAATCAGCTAAGATCAGTCCCCCAGTGTCTTTCGCATCAGGGACCAGGGCAGGGGCAAATGGCTGGAGAGGGTTCCAGGGCACTGCATGTGTGGTACACATCCTATCATTACATTGTGCTCTATGGTTAGTTGTCTAATTATCTCTTTATATGTTATGATATAGTAACAGTTGAAATAAAATGAGGCAGAGCTCAAAAGGTAATGGGAGAAATGGGGACCAAATGTAAATGTAGATGAAGCTCTGCTCTTTTACCCAGCATGCCCCTGTTGTGTGCCCTGCCTCCTAACAGGCCACACAGCAGTACTAGTCCATGGCCCTCGGGCTGGAGACCCCTGGGCTAGAGTGTCCCAAGCCTGATACCTGAGAGTTCTGGAGGGCAGCACGTGTTGTTGGCTTGAGGTTGCTTAGCTCCCAGATATTCTGAAGCTGAGCCAGATTAGCACCTTTCTGCTGGCTTGGTCTCTACCCTGAAGCAATACATGCTTAGTTATCAGTAATTTGAAAATTAAGTGATTTTGTAGCTTCTGGTGTGTTTGTCTTGTTAATGTCTCCAAGTAACAGGATGGCATAGATTTATATCTCCAGACTGTTTTTGATACATTGAGTTGTCTTAAGGACCCTATTTTCTACTGCCAATTGTATACTCCTTACAGGGTTGCTGAGAGTCAGACCCTTCTGGAGCTGTGTTTCTTTCTGCTCTATTTTCAGCCTATGTGTTTGTGGGTAGCCAGAGGGGGCAAAATCTTCTCCAGGGGCCAGTTTCCACCCCAGTAGACTTCAGTTTCCAGATGTTCTCAAGGGCTCTGAAGTCCACCTGCTTGTCAGTCATGAGGCTGAGCCAGGAGGGTACTAGGTTTGAGATTAGCCTGGGCTACATAGTGACTTCAAAGCCAGCCTGGACTACATAGCCTGTTGAAGAGAGAGTGAGGGGGTGGGTAGCATTTACACAGATAGTTGTAGGAGTTTTTCTGATTGTGGATTTTCTTGACTAACATATAATAAAAGTATAGCAATCATGGTGTGTGTGTGTGTGTGTGTGTGTGTGTGTGTGTGTGCGCGCGCGCGCGCGCATGCAAGCATGTTTGAGGGAGGTGGGTTGAGCTCAGAAGTGGGTATTCCATCCCCATGGTGGGTTTGCTTCTACCTGGCAGGTCCATGGGAGGTCCACCACTAGCAAATAAATTCTCTGAGAGTTTTCAGTTTTAAAGTTTGACGACTGTTCTTTTGCCCTGGGACGACTATCAGAGCCCTGTGTTTAGTTCTTCCATAAGGACAGATTCTTGCCATTCTCGCAGGATGTGAAAGTATTTGTTTTCATAGGAACATTGAAAAGAAAATGATTTGCACGTGTGTGATTCTGTCAGGCATTTGTGGGTGGTGGCCCTGCAAACCTCTGGTTGAAGCCAACAGGGGTTCTTTATAAAGTGCACTGAAGATTTTTAACTACTCTGGTTGCTTTCCTCATTGCATTTTAAAATAAGGATGAAAAAGCAGTTTTAAAGCTAGAGTAGAAGCACATGTTGATTTTCATCAACATTACCTGGGTAATTATGAAGTCTCAGACACCACGCTATCCTAAGAAATAGTGGCTTGACCTTGGCAGGTTCAATTTTGGAAGACAATGTGATAGCAACACTCACATCTTCTGAGGGCCAGGCATGAGTTCTTTGCATTGCCTTGCGTCATATTCACCCAGCCCATGAGGGAACTAATATTATGATCCCCATTGTACAGACCAAGAAAAGGAGGCACAGAGGGGCCAGGTTGCTTGGCCAAGGTCATGCAACAGTAAGCTAGCAGAGCCCACATTGGTAGCCAGACACATGGGTCAGAGTCCAAAGTGCATGCTTTAAGTACCATGTACCATGAACCCTGGTACCATGTACTGCAAACAAAGCATCTAAGAGACAGGGACTCTGAGGCTCCAGGTTGGGGAGCTGCTGGTTGTCCCATCCAAGAGATTTGGTGCGCCTGTTCTCATACATGTGTAAGATGGCCTTTACCAGTAGTGAAAGTAGATGAAAACTGTAAAATGGGGCCGTGCCTCAGTTTTAAAGGGTCCTGGCTTCCTACATCTCATTCCTGTGTCACACAGCAAATGTTGGTGAGGATTGCATTTCTGTCCCATGTAGTAAGATGTCACTTTGCATAGAGGCAATTCTGGCCAGAAATGACTAAAAATATAAAACTTAGTATTCTTTCAAAATATGATGACTGGTGACTTCATTTATTATACTAGAAAGACTTCATTTCTGAACACCGTGAAATAGGGAGTACTCACCTTAAATATGTTTACGTGGGTGGTGGAAAAGCCAGATGTCCCCAACTGTCCTTTGATAGCTTTAACCAGGTAGGAGGCAGAAAAGGAAGGAGGCATCTTCTCTTGTGAGAATAGAATACTTGTCTGACGCCTACTGAGCCCAGCCTTGTGCTAGTGACTCCCAGCAGTGTTGGAAAGAGGTGCTTGGCTTTATGGAAGCTCAGTAGGGAATGTGTGGAGGACAAGGCAGTCAGGGGCCTGCGGAGTGGCCAGATGGAGTAACTGAGGGAAGGAGGAGGTGTGTCTGAGGTGCCCAGCGGAGGCAGGAGCAGCCACTGGTGGGAGTGAGGAGAAGTCGGCGACCCTTCCCTGATGAACAGAGAGGTTATATCTGCTCAAGAGCAGTGGCCATATTTATCCATCTTTGTTCCCATCCCTGTGCCTCCTCACCACTCTCCACCTCATGACATCTTCTCGATGCTTGTTAGGGACCGAATTGCATCCCTTCCCAATTCATACGATGAAGCCCTAATCCCAGAATCTCTGAATGAGGCTTGTCTTAGCCACTTACTCATTGCTGAGACACAAAACCCAACACCCACAGCTTAAAGGAGGGAAAATTGATTTTAACTCACTCTTTCAAAAGCTTTCAGTCTAGTCATGACTAAACAGTGGAAATTTCTAGAAGAGTAGTCTAGTGGGAGAAATGCTCTGTTCATCCTATTGTGGACAGCAAGCACAGTGAGAATAGAAAAGGTGAGAGCTAGCACATATCCTTCCAGGTCATGTCCCAGTGGTCTACTCCTTCCGGGTCAAGCCACAGTGATTCACCTATTTTGACCAAGCCCCCACCTCTTAAGAGCACATGAAACCCGTAGATGATCTACAATATCTAAATATAAGAGTCTTTTGGGGGGCACTCCAGATCCAAACCATAACAGTACTGTATTGGGAGATACAGGCTCTGAATAGGTGATTAACACAAAATAAAGTCCTGTGGGTAGACAGGTGGACCTTGTTCAGTATAGCAGTTCATTATTAACAGGAGACTAGGAGACTACTAGGACCCTGACACACACAGAAGAAAGACATTGTGGGAACACAAGGAGTGGGCTGCCATCTATGAGTCAAAGACAGAGGCCTTAGAGGAAAGCAAACTTACCAACAACTCGCGCTCAGACTTTCAGCTTCCAGGGAAGCTGCAAGGACGTCATTGCCTATTGGTTCAACCACCCAGTTTGCGGGACTTGGTTAGGCGGCACAAGCAAAGAAATGCAGGCCTCGTTGTATTTTTGTTGAATAAGAGCATGAATAGATGGGTGGGAAAAAGAAAATGTTGTAATTCTAAGGTAGAGCCAAACTAGGGAGAGCTTTCTCAGCTGGGGAAGAAAATTTAAATTTTGTGTTGGAGGTAAGGGGACCTCTGAAGATACTGGGCGGAAGAATTCCAGGCCAGAGCCATGTTTTGGGAAGCCGGGTTTGTTACAGCTCTGGAGTCACACGAGGAAGCCTAAGGTGGTTTGGCTGGAGATTCGTAGATAAGAGAGGGGTCCTGGTGAATAGAGGGAATTCTTTCCTTGCTTTTAGATTATTTTTCACTCCTGGAGAGGGCGGAGGGGCCTCTGATGCACCAGGAGACTGGCATTCTATCTGGGGAAACAAACCCATAGAGGCCTTGAACTGACCTGTAAAGTGAAAGTGAACAAGCTGATGTCTGCGCAATTTTGAATCTGCACCCTTGGACTCCCACGGGGCAGGTGTGATGTTAAGGGGACCGGGTGTGTCTCCAGGAGGAGATGGAGACTTTCCTTGAGTGGCTGGTAGCCTTCTAGATACTCTCTTCCTGAGGAAATGAAGAGAACCTGACCAGAAACCTCCATGATCGGAAGCCACCCATACCCCAAGGAGGCCACATAGTGTGAGGCCCATGTGCAGCAGTGAGCTTGATGAATACTGGCTGGCCACGGCCATCAGCGCTCTTTGGCCTGCTGGCCACTGCCCTGGGAAAGCCAGCTCATGTTCCTTGAGTGATCCTGGGCTCAAATTTCACTTGGTCTAGGTTTTGGATTGAATTCTAGACTCAGTGACAAGTCCTGCTTCTCAGTGTGTTCTCAGCGTGTTCTCAGTGCTGCATGTGAAGGGTGAGGGAAACATCACAGCAGGTCACACGTCAAACCTCCCCAGATGCCCTTTGAATCAGAGTAGACTCTGTGAAGCAAATCAAAGCTTATAGTTCCAAGAGCATTTTTAGAAAAGGACACTTTGATCAAAGTTGGATTCGTGTTGTTTGTTATTTCTAAGTACAGCAGTGTGATCCCCTTTTCAATGGTCCCAGTTATGCCGAGCTACTCTGGAACTCCGTGAGAAACCAAGAATACCAGAAGAATTATTTACGTATTATTTTTTACCGTATGAAAACCAGAAACCTTTATACCAGGTGTGTCCAACCTGCAGCTCACCTCTGCTTTTGCCTTTGTTATTACTATTTTCCTTTGTGTGAAGAGGAACTTCTATGAGCTATATCTAAAATATATAATGTAGCTAATCTCCATGCATAAAGACTAAAACTTTCTTTAATTTTTTTTTCACTATGACATCTTTAAAAATCAAAGGTAAAAAGGGGGGAGGAGCAGCAAGTTGGACACACCTGCCGTATGTGTTAAGCTCTTTAAGCATTATTCTGTTCTACTTGGTCAAATTCCACAGCAAAGAGTGCTGAGCCCAAAAGGAAATGAGATTTCTGGGGTGGAGGGACCTGGTGTCTTATAAAATGGCTGGGGGAAAGAAGTTGAAATTGAAAGGAGGGCTAATGATTACATCATGCAGGCTTGTCGTTGCTTAGCTTAGTATGTAGTGTTTTGATAAACCATTGAATTAAGCTTTATATTCCTTGGAAAGCTTTAACTTCCATTTTAATTTCTTTTGTAAGTATGCAATTGTAAAGGGGAATCAGAGCAGCCTCCCTCGGTGGCCCGGTGGCCCGGGTGACATCTCTGGGAGTAGGCTCTCTTGCCAGGCTGGAAAGCAGAGACCCTCAGGGAGGTGATTTGCACTGGATTTTGATAGATCTTTTGCTACATACTTCTGGGTCTTCAGTGAAATGGGCTGAGCTGTTGAGTAACACTGAGAACTGTGTGAAGAGAAAGCAATCCACACTACAGGCCCGGTCCTGGGGGGCTGGGTGGTATGTTGTGGTAGAGGCATTGGTTAGTTGATTCCTTTTGTTAAAAGTGTCAGAAAACTCAAAGTGGCCTAAACAAAATCAGAAATTATTACCTCATTTAAGTGAAAAATCCTAGATAACCCTCAGATGATGTCAAAACGTCTCAGTCTCTGTCTCTTTTCTCCTGGCTTAATTTTTAAGGTGTTAGCCCCGTTTTCCAACAAACTTAACTCTCTTGGTTTCAAGGTGCCTGCCATTTGTCTTTTCCGGTCCAAATCCAGCAGAAATGAGCATTTGTCTAGTTGACTGATAAAATTGCTGAGATTCACTGATTGGGCCACATGAGATCACGTGCCCATCCTTGAGCCAATCACAGTGGGCACAGAATTGTCTCGTAGTGTTTGATTTACCAGCCATATCTGCACTTTTCTCCTGGGGAACAGGGTTATGACGATTGCTAAGAGGACACTGGGTAGGCAAAGCTGGCAGATGTGGACTAATTTGTACCCAGCGACCTAGGTGATTCACTTCATTTAAGCTTATTAATGTGCAGAGGAGCCATTTCTTGACTGGAAAATAGACACATTTTACTTGTCACACTAACAGTCTTCTTCTCTCTCTCTCTCTCTCTCTCTCTCTCTCTCTCTCTCTCTCTCTCTCTTTCTCTTCCTTCCTTCTTTCCTTCCTTCCTTCCTTCCTTCCTTCCTTCCTTCCTTCCTTCCTTCCTTCCTTTCTCTTGGTTGGCCTAGAGAGGGTCCTCGGTAGCTAAATGTAGCCTCTGACAAAGGGAGCATCACACCCATTACTCCTAAGTCCACTGTGAAATAATTGCAGGACAGCCTGGCTTCACAGACTGCCTAACCTGTTCGACTGTTCCTGGTTCATGATCCTGAAACGCTGGTTCCTGGTTCCAGGCTTCTAGCTCCTTCTTCATTGGCCTGGATTGTTTTTGTATTTGAGGAAAACGTCCGTATCTCATGCTGCCTTATTTTCTCAAAGCAGATATAGGAGCTTTATCTTTCTGATTTTATTTATCACTTAGTACCGATGAGCTGCTTCAAAAGTACTTTCCAGAGCTAAGGAAATGTTTTATTTAATTTTATGCCCAAGGGGCAGAAGTTAGCATCTACAGGTTCATCTCTGGTGGTCAAGGGTGTCACAGGGACATTCTCTGCATTTAAGGCTCTCCTCTTCTTAGGTCTGGCTACTGACAGGGCTCAAGGCTGCTTTGTAAAACCAAGTCACTCCACAGTTGATTCCCGCGTTCTAGGCACAGCCAGTGAGTTCTCAGTGATTACAACCAGCAGGCACACCATAGCTGCTGTACGATTTAGTGACCTCCATTGTTCGTTCTGATTGTGTAGGTCACTTTTCATGCCCCCAGCGCTTTCAGCCATTTAGAAAGACACTATTTGTTCTGCCAGAGCATTTGCAGTCTGTTTCTGATTAGTTAAACTGGTCTTGACCACTGCTAAATTCACATTTCAGCTTTGATTTATGCCTTCCCTATCTGCAGACATGTTTCTTGTTACTCCATACAATGAGAGGCCTCTTCTTATTTCTTCCTGCTTACTTTCACATGAACGAGGTAACTAATTTCAGGAATAGCTAGGCAGGGCATGTATGTTAATGTCACAAAAGGCTGAGATACGGAGGGCAAATAGAAGCAGAACTCCTGATTACCAGGGTGTAGGAAAAAAATGTAGACAGTTCCCTGAGATGACAATCTCCAATTTGTAGGTGTTCTTCCTGAGTCAAGAAAACACAATAATAAATAAGATTCAGGGGTGGTTGAAACAAGAGACAGAAACAGAAACTGTGCTTAGCCGTGGGTCTTTGAAGACCACAAGCATGACACGTTCCAGGCTGTTTTCAAGGGAAAATGTGGCCTCTTGTGGCCTTTCCTTCTTGTTTCTTCAGTGTTGTTGGCCCTGAGCTTTGTGTCAGAAGTAGGCAGAGAAGAAGTCCAAAGAACAGCCCGGGGGGCCGTTAAGGAAGACAGGCAGAATTCACAGGAATCACTGACCGTTCCGTCTGACTTCCAGTATTGGCTGGAAGACCCCCAAATACAGGCTTCTCAAACCCTTTGTCCACTTCTGAGGCTGGTACTTCACTGGATCCCCCACTCCCCCTTGACCACATTTCCTCATCTTTTTCATGTACTGCCAAGCTCTACAACAGACATCGGGGACACGTATACTTTTATTGTATTCAAGGGTGTTTTTAGCAAAATATAAGTTCTTACTGATAAAATCTGGATTGGAACAGTGTAGACACAAGCACAGTGACATACATACAGAAAGCAAGCCTACTTGTTTTTTAAAAATTTCAAATATATATTTTTGTAAATTAATGAAATTTATTTATTTCATCTTAACCTTCATTGTGAAAGATATCTGGAAGGGTGGGGTGGATTTAATTAAAACCCATGATGCTATAGCCTTTGAAAATATATCGTGCATGTGGATTGTGAGTAGGACCATATAAGGCGTTCATTTGTGTTTTTTTTACCCCCAATTTATACAGACTTTTGTTCTGCTCTTAGATAAAATACTAATAAACAGGAAGTTGAAAAAAATGTGGTGCAATTGTTCTGAGCGTTGTTTTTCTTACCAGGCAGTGGGCAGCTCTGTGCACATATACAGCAACTCCTGTAGGTGGCGTTGTTCATAAAGAAATGAAGCGTCTTGTTTTTGGGAGCCAAGGCCTCAGCCCCAGGACAAGTGGGGCCTGTCAGACATTCCAGCACTTACCCCTTTATTTGTCCTGAACCAAACTATTGCATTGTAAGGAGACTAAAGATTATTCCTGTGGAAAATATATCTTTCCTCTTTGCTTATGTTGAGAACAAGAGAATATTTTATTTCCCCTGAATGGTGTCTCTCTCTCTCTGAGTGTGTGTGTGTGTGTGTGTGTGTGTGTGTGTGTGTGTGTGTGTGTAGAAGAACCAGGAACAAACAACTTCATAGGAATATGCGACCTTTTGCTTATCTTGAGAGTACTTTAATCTACCACAATCTAGAATTTTTGCCTGAGTTAAGGATATCTGAAATATTATTTTCTTTCTCACAGAAGAGTGACTGCAAGGGCCATAGTGACACTTCCTCAGTTTCATGAGCCACTACGAGATAATAGACAAGAACAGATAGTCTGGAAAGATACTCTGACTTCCTGAGTCTGTGCTTTCAGCAGGTCCTGACCTGTGTGGACCCTTGAAGAGCTTGGGGGCTCCATCCTGTAGGAGCACCTGCAGCTGAATGAGGGAGTCCTGGGTGTAGTGGCCATTCTTGAGGACCAGATGTCTGTCACCTCTGAATACTACCCTGGGTTTTTTTAATGTTCTTGAGGCCTTCCATCTCTGCAGGAGGGCTGATAGACTGGGCTTAGAGTTGTGGACCCCAGCCTTTTGCTCTTAGCTGTGGCATCCCCTGAATGGCAGGAAACAGGAGTAGAGGCTACTGGAAGGGACAGAAGAGCAAATAGGAGCTTCTAGGGGAGGGATCCAGGCCAGTCTCTGTCCTGAACTAGCCAGGGTCCCCCAGGGGAGGTGATACAAAGA
This sequence comes from Ctenodactylus gundi, assembly GCA_004027205.1. Lineage (NCBI taxonomy): Eukaryota > Metazoa > Chordata > Mammalia > Rodentia > Ctenodactylidae > Ctenodactylus > Ctenodactylus gundi. The sequence continues at coordinate 420,044 of PVKB01001182.1, read as the reverse complement.
CAATATGTCCCTCCTCCTTCCCAGAGGCACCCAGAAAGCTCATGCTGCCTTCCATTGCCCCTCAGGCTTTTTTTTTTTTTTTTGGTAAATAAATGGATTCTCTTATTTGCATAATTTGTGTAATTTTAAAAAATTGTCTTCAAAATGTGTGTGTGGCTGGGTCAAATTAAGATAGAATAAAATGCACACATTTTAAACGTACAACATCGTCTTGACAAATGTATGTATGCATGACACGAGTGACTCTGTCGTAACCTGGATCATTTTCAACACTCCTGAAATTGTTCTCACACACCTCCTCACCTGCTGGCATCAACTATTTTTTCCTAATGTTCTTCACTGTGGCTTAGTGTTTGTCAGTTCTAGAACTTCAAATCTGTAGAATTATAGAGTAGCACTGTTTCTTATCTTGATTCTTTGTCTCAGTGTGATGTATGTGAATCTCACCTATCTTAGCCCAGGGGTCAATAGTTTCACTTACAACTTTTTAATAATGGGTACCAGTTTATTTATATTTTCCTATTGGCAGATACCTGGATTTTTTTTTTTTCTGGCTTTGGTTGTTTTGAATAAAACTGCTGTGCATGTTCTTCTAATAGTGTTTTGGGGGCACATAATTTTATTTTGAATGTGAGTTAAGTTCCTAGGAGTGTAATCTCTGGGGCTAAAGTTCTTCATATCACCAGGCCTCATCTGAACTCTCAGAACTTTGCTCTAGTCAGGCTGAGCCTGTGCTACTGCTTGTAGAGCCCCAGACAGTCCCTGTCCTTGGCCTGTCTTTCGGCTAGTTTATTTTTTATTGATTACCAAGTGAAACCCAGAGCCAAACTAGAATGAAAAACGAGGCGCAGTAGAAGCAATGTGAGGCTGGGAGTGCCAGGAAGCTGAGAGCTGGGCCCAGGGTTGGTACCCACCAGGGTTGAGCTAGATCCAGAACAAGTACTGCTGTTGTTCATGTCAAAAGGCAGGAGATAGTAAGTCAGTCTCTCAGGCGACTGCACATTGAAGAGAGGGTATTCTAGAATCTCCAGGGTGACACATTCCAGGAAGTCTCTTCTAGGTTCACCCTACTGAAGAAGATAGGGCCATGTGTACGTGTGTGAAATTCTTCCAAGTTCTGGGGAAGGTTCCAGAAGGGGGAAGTTCTCCAACAGGAGCTTCATGTTTGAGGGACCTCTTATGGTTTAACAATCACATAGGTGTCACTAGGATTGCTCAGGAACTATGCACTGGGAACCTTGTTCTGGGAGCCACTGAACAACGTGTGTCATTACACGTTTTTGGGCTGACCGAGTGAGTGCATAGCACTCTTTTAACTATTTTGAGCATTTTATTTTCTATTCAGGGTCAAAAATTTACCTACCAAACTCAGGCCCTGTCACTAAATGGAATATTCTAGCAACCAGAGTGTTTCGCTGCTTCCCAGGCAAGATCTCTGCCCTTTGAATTAAACCCTAAAGTTGAGACAGGTTTAAATATTCTGCAAGAATAATAAGCTAGTTTTGTCTAGTCGGGGTAATTTTTAGGATTTATTAAGGCTTTTCTTAGATGGCTAAGCTCCATGGTTAGAGAGCAGGTAAGTTATTTTTCTCTTCAATACTGAACATTTTCACTGATTTCAGTCTTACTCATTAGAAAATGCTATGCTCACCCTCAGATGCCAGGGGATCTAGAACATGACCACCCTACCTTCCCTGTGGGCATGTAACACCATTCTCCCCCCCAACTGTGGCTTTCAAGGGCAAAAGTGAGTCGACTGGCAGTCATCAGTGAGCAGTACCTTCCCCAGCTGCAATATTTGGTTGTTTGGAGTAAAACATCCACCCCAGCGTCCTATGGGAGTCACTTACATCCCCCTTGGGCACCAACTCTTAGACATAACATCGAAGACACAGTATGACTAAAGGCGAGCCCACGCCGGCCCCTTATGTCTTCTTGTGAAATCACAGAGATTTCCCCGACCGAGACTGGGGTAGTCATTTTAAAACTTTGGTGTGTTAAACCTACTCAGCAAAATGTGATTAAAAAATATATATATATATGTTTTAGAAAGGATTGAAAATGAATTTGATCTGTTTGAAACTTCCTTCAAAGTCATTTTGCCAGCCCTTGGCCTAACGTTGATAATGCTTTCACTTTAAACAGTGATTTTCTCTCTGGGCAGGGATCACCCCCCTGCTTGGTGTGTGGTCTGGTGACTTGTTGACATCAAAGGCCCACTGTGTCAGAGGACTTGGATTTGGAGCCTCTGGCCTGGTGTGGTCGACTGCTGTCTCATAGGGACCCACCTGCCTTTGCCCCCCATGGCCCACGGCCCAGGCTTGTCTGTGTCTGATAGAGGGGAACAGTAGGTGACTTCAGGGGTATCGTTTTAGTGCTTTAGTACTGGGTGGTAAATCAAAGTTCCACCTCCAGATACTGAAAAGAACCTATGAGTAATCATGCCAAATCAAAAATTTGCTTTTCCACATCATTTTCTCCCTCTTGTTTTTTTTTTTTTTTTTTTTTTGACTAAGAAGTATATCAATAAATCCCGGTTGTTGTCATCTTTCATGTATCTATAGTACTTCTGTGTGTGTGTGTGTGTGTGTGTGTGTGTGTGTGTGTGTGTGTGTGTATGCTTTTCAAAGTGAGAGTTATTTAACCTCAATTTCTTTCTGCTATCACTTGGAAAATAACCCCAATGGAAGAAAACTCAGAAATTAAACAAGTTAGGTCTGAATGAAAATACAGCATTTGGCTCCTGTGTTGTCTTCTCTGCCTGGCTTTAGTTTTTGCCCCGTAGCATACCTTTTCAGATACAAGATAATCTGAGAGAAACATAGTTTAGAGTTATGTGTCATATTAAAAATATCATTTGTCCTCTCACCAGTTTTGGTTTCTTTATTTTTTCCCTCATTAAAATTCACATTCTGAGCCAGTGATTTTTTTGTTCGTGTGTGTATCTCAATGGCTCGATACCCATAGCTCATATTTACTAAGTATGTCACATTTAGCTTACCTCTGACATTTTGTTTCATATTGGCTAGCCTACAAAGTTAATTTTTTCTGTGATGTTGCTCATCTGTGGAGCACACCAGTTGAACAAAATTAGCAAGCTCTTCAGTATACAAAACCAAGTGACACTTTCTGTCTTGATAAATACTTTTTAATATTTACAGATGACTTTTCAAAACACAACTTGCCTTTCCTATTAACAACAAACTGTTTTCTCCTCCTTGATTTTCTTCATTTAAAAAAAACTGAAACACTAAATCATTATCAGCTTCAACTGCCCCATCTTTCAGGGACTTTGCCACCACGTGTTCTGCTTACGGTCGCCGGGGCTAGGTTTGGGATAGATGAGGCTTCTTGTTGTTTGGTGGAGTTTTCTCCGTGATGAGATAGGCAGATGGTGGTGTGCAGCGAACACCCAGCGGGCAGGAAAGAGCAGCCCGGTTTACTTTACTTCTGAAATGACTTTTTAAAATGCCGGTTTTAAAAGTGTGTCACTCACCAGACCAAAATAGCATGCCCCTGACATTTGTCACTGGATGTCACCCCGAGTGTGCACTTCATATGTGTTTAGATGCGGAGGCTCAGCTTCTGTGTTTACCATCTGTGACGGCACTGGGGAGGCTCCCAGTATTCTTGTAAAATTTCTATGTAGCAGAACAGAAAAAGGACAGCACATCAAATAAACTGTAATTCTGTGCAGTGCTTGTGATGCTGAGGATGTTTGAGAATGTTAAAAAAATCACAATGACTCACTTACGTGAGTTACCTCGAGTTGTCAAATTCATAGAAAAAAAAGTTAGGCTGGAAGTTGCCTGGGCCTGGGGTGAGGAGAGGACTGGCTGTTTAATAGGAGTTTCGGTTTGGGATGATGAAGGAATTCTGGATAGGTAGTGGTCGTAGTTGCACAACAGCATAGATAGACATAATGCACATTTCAAAATGGTTAAAGTAGTAAATTTTGAGATATATATTAGCACAGTAAAAAATCCACATTCATGGTAATCGGGGGGTTTAATCACCATATGTAACAAAGTTAGAAACAAATTATGATTTGCAGAAAGTTATGAAAATTACAGGCAAAAAGAGAAATCCTAGCTGGATGTGGTAGCAGAAATTGTTAGTCCCAGAAATCTGGGGAGCTGAGGAAGGAGGATCACAAGTACAAACCCAGCCTGGACAACTTAGTGACTTAGCAAGACTCTATCTCAAAATAAAAACTAAAAATGAAGGGAGATGTAGCTCAACAGGATGCCTCGTATTCAGTCCCTATCATCACAAAGAAAGAAGGAAGCAGAAAAAAAAGAAAAGCAGACAGAAAGAAAGAAAGAAAAACAGGTAGAAAGAAAGAGAGAGAAAGAAAGGTCTCAAGATCTCAAAAATCATCCTGTAGTCCAGATATCTTGCTCAGCAGATGGGGAAGGAGCACACACTTTCTGAGTGTGATGCCCAGGGAGCTCAGCTCAATCCCTGGGCTCTTTGCTGGCCCTTTGTTGCCCCCCTCCCCTCCCCCCAGAGTGGTCATTTCTTCTCGTTCTGAGTAAACGTGTCTCTGATTAGATTAGCATCATGATAAGGTCCTACAGCAAGGTCGTCTTAATCCTTTAATCTAGACGGTTCCTGAGTTGTGCTGGAGTGTCAGAGCCGAGGCTGGTTGCCCTGGGCCCCGTGACCTCAGACTGCCATTAGACAGGAGGCCTTTATTTCATGGGGAAATCATGTTTGCAACAAAGCGACTGTCTGGCAGCTTGCAGCCCCCTGGCTCTTGAAGTAGACAGCAAGAGGCTTTCCATGGCATGCGGGCTGCATTGCTTCGTGTGAACTTTGAACTTGGTAGAGACCAACGCCTGCTTTTCCAACTTTAATTCAGGTTTCCTTTATTTTATCTACTATTCTTCTTTGGTGCTGGAGAGGGAACCAGGGCCTTTGCACTATGCCATATCCCCGACTCATTTTTTTGGGTTTTGATTTTGAGACAGGGTCTCACTAAATTGCTAAATTGCCTGGGCTGGACTCGAAATTCTGATCTTCCTGCCTCAGCTTCCAAGAATGCTGGGACTCCAGGCCTGTGCCACCAGGCCCCTCATATAGCTGCTATTCTTAAGTACACTCTACAAGTGAGAACGACTCACAGGATTTTCCTAAGTGGTTTCTACTAGCCGAGAGCTAAAACCTCACGAAACAAATTTTGATAACCACTCTCTGACCTGAGAGCACACTTTTCATGCCCTAAGTTGTGTCTTTATTTTGGACTCCCATCCGTCTGCCCTATTATCAGACGAGTTCATAGCCATCGTGACTTACTCTTAAAACCCCACCTCAGTGTAGTAAACACTAATTACAATTAATACCACCCAGATTGTCTCTAACGCAGACAATTCACATACTTCCTGACAGCAAATGCTGTGATACCGAGGTGAGGTTTTACCGTAATGATTCTGTACCCATCACCCACCTTAATAGTCCTGTGTGGAGGTGGTAGAGTTGCCCGAGCAGTAGCCCCACTGCCGCCTTCCTATGTGAGGTGGGCATCTCAGTAAAGTGAAACCATGACACACTTTTTCTTTCCAATTAAACAGTCGGCGCACCTTTCTCTTTTTAAAACACACCTTGCTAGAAAAACAGGTGGCTTCCATCTCTGGCCCCCTGTCCATGCCATTCGGGTAAACAGGAGACAAGTGGAGCTGGCACACCATCCCACCGGAAGTGCAGAATCACCCGTTCTCTGTCAGTGCCACCTCAGGCTGTTCTGGGGTTAGTTGGGTCACTCAGCTAGCAGGGCATTTGAGGCAGATGTTTATTTCTAATCTGATGTGTATTTTCCTGGTCCATTCTGAAATGGACCACATGCACTGAGTTAGGAGGAAGAGGCGTGCAGGGACCAACGCGATGGATGGGAAAGGTCGCTGGGCACGGGCTCATGGTTAGCAAATGTGTTGAGTCAGTCTGAGAGGCGCTGCTGGGGCAGGAACAAGAGCCTAACTCACGAACATGAAGGGGATGGATGCCTGGGAGGTGGACGCAGTGGTTAGCATGCTCTAAGGAAGGGTAGCCCGAATAGTGGGGCGAAACCAAGGAGGACGCCCTGGCTGTCATAGTCGAACAAGCTTCCAAACAGGGAAGTGTCCATCAGAGTGTGAAATAAGCTTATGAGGGAAAAAAAAAAGAGAAATGTAGCGTGCTAATGCAATCGATATTGTAAAGAGGTTAGAATGAAAAAGCAAATGCAAGGGAAGAAGAAAAAGGCAGAGAGGATGCCGGCTCAGAGTGGAAGAGTAAGCTAGACGGACAGAACATTGACCAAGCGGGGCTGCCGGCCAAGGGACAGTCGGGGGTTTATATGACAGTGTAGTCAGGGAAACTTAGTTCTCACCTCTGGCAGGTCTCTTCTGGACCAGAGGCTGCTAGATGGTTGCTCCGTGGGACCTTCTCTAGTTCTTTCTGTATTTGTCAGTCTGTGTTCAGAAACAAGCAAACAAAACGAAACAAAACAAAACAAAACAAAAACACTACCCTCTTTTTTGCTGTTTTTGCAGTTACAAGAATTGACATAGAAAGTCATTTTGTAAGTTGTCTTTTGACTTTCCAAATAAATTGCCAAGTTCGCACTGTTCTCCAGACATCTTCCATTAAAACTGTGTTCATTAAAAGGCCTGGGAAGACCCCTCCCCCCGCCCCCAAGGCCACCCTTTCTGGCTCCATTTTCCCTGTAGACAAAGAGTTTTATTTCCTTTGCAGGGTTTCTAAATACTGAGTCCACAATCTGGGGAATAAGTCTTCTTGGCTTTGGGGCCTGACCTGCTTTTAAAATGCTTTTCCCCTGAGGCTAGGTGAGCAGTGCAGAGGGCTTCTCCCAGCCTGGAGGAATCACAGGCAGTGTGTGACCAAATGCTTTCCCCTTTCATTTCTAAAAACTGCTTTTTAAATACCTCATAGGGTAAATATTTGAGTCAAAAAGGAGGCTGTGGCTTCCCCAGGTTCTCCCTGAATGAGGTCAGTATCTGTGTTAATTTGCCTTCCTTCCTTCTTTCCTGGCTAACTCTCCCCCAGTTCTCCTACTCCCCCCTTTTCTTCTGATGCCTTATCTTTCTCTTATTCTGTACTTTTTATATTGTGCATTAATTGCTTTAAAAAGTTCAAAGGGGATATATATATATGTATATATGTATGTGTGTATATATATATATATATTTTTTTTTAAAGTTAAAGAGGGAAATCACCCTTAACATGTTAACCCATAGGAGGAAAAGCAACTGACGTCAGAAGCAAATACTAGAAGCGCAACCCTAATTTTTCCAGTCTCAAAGTGACTCAAAGAGGACTCCACTCCCACCATGTGGAGAGGAGCATCCTGCTCATTGCCTCTGTGGGTGGGACGGGACAGAACACTGACCTGGCCATGGAACAGAAAAGCCACAGTGTCCCGGGTGTTCTGGGAGGTGTCTGGGAGTGCGCTTGGCCTCCCCAGTGCGTCCCAAGGGAGGCTGCAGACCTGGCAGGAGAGCATCCAGGGACGAGAAGCAATGGGCGAGCTCCCCTGGGAGATAACTTCTAAGTGCTTGCTGATGAGATAGGCTTGTCCCCAAATGTCACCTCCCCCGCCTTGTGATCTGGCCTGAAACCAGGCTGGCTGGCCCCTTTTTAGAATGTCAAGAGCACAGGAGGCTCCTCCAGGAGCTCTGGTAGTTGCTGACTGGGGTGGCAGTCCTTGGTGACCCAAAGCCACAGATTATCTCCCTGTCTTGCCACGGTGAGATTAGGGGAAGGGGGACAGTGGTTGGGGAGGCTGGAGAAGGGGTGCTGGGGGGTTCTGGGTGTGTGTATGTGTGCTCTTTAATACACATCATTTCTACTCATGTGAATTCTTTGCTACTCATTTCCACATCATTATGGTGATTGGTACTATTGTAATGTGTTTGTAAAAATGCCTGGAGTACATGGTCTTTCGCCTCACTTGGCGTATGGGTTGGTGACTCCAAGTCCACATCTATGGTGAGCCTGCCACGTGCCAACACTGTGCCAAATCTCTGGATTCAATAATAGACCAGTCAGAGTTTGGGAGCTTAGTCAACATCCAACATTTGGAGCCAACTCCCTGGCCTTGAACTGGTTCTGTACTCATGCTCCTTTCTGCAAAGACTTTACTGGGCAAGATTTCTCTGGGATAACTGAGGCTACACCACCAGATGGCCCTGAGATGTGGGCTGGAGGCCAAGATGGGAAGGCTCTGAGTTTTGTCTCTCTGAGTTGTTTAAGAAGCCATTTACCAGAGGCCTGTACACATCTTCTTTTAAAGAAGCAATTGGTTGGGCCCAAGCCCACCTTGCTACCTACTTCCCAGGCAGTTGGGAGCTGAGATGGAACCATATTTATAACATCCCAATGAACTGGGAGAAGCTTTGCAGACCCAAAGGGGAAGTAAGAATGCTGGGGTGATTGATCTAGTGGGCTTCTTATTTCTATGAAAAATACATTGGTTCCTTTCCTTGGCCTAAAAGCCCCTGCTTCCACACACGTGAAGCACCCACAGCACAGGTTACTGATCCTTAGGACAGTCTCAACAGGACTAGGAGGCAGTTCAATCTTCACACACTTGCTTACCTACAACCACCTTAGTCAGGGGACCCTGGTGGTTTTATTTTCATTTTTTCAGGTTGTGAATAGAATACTTTATTGAGAAAAATCTTGAAGGAGAAAGAAGGAGGGTAAAGCTTCTGCTAGTCAGAAGGGGGATCCGGAAATGTGAGGTGCCCCCACTCTCTCATTTTTATTTGATCTCTGTCTAGGCAGAACCTTGGTCTAGGTGGGTCAAACTCATCGTAATCTTGATTATAAAGATTACACACTCACAAACCTCCAAAGATAAATGTTATTTAATTAGATAAACAGCTTCTGTGTACTTTTGTTTTTCTGTTCTCTTTTGAGTTATTGCCAGCATAGCTAGTGAGGCGATTTTTATAGGTTGTTTTAAAAAATATGCTTGTAATCCCCAACAACAATGTCCATCTTGGGGAATTCATCCTGTATCGATCATGTCTTAACCATTTCCACTTCCCCTTCCTGTCCCTGCCCGCCCGTCTTCTTACTCTCCCAGATTCCCTCCCGATTTCCACAAAGTCTATGGCCCCTGTTTCCCATCATCTATTTTTTATTTTGCTCTTTACTTTTTTATATTTTGGGTTTCTCGTGTACAGGAAACCGTGTCATATTTAACTTTCTATGTTTGATTTATTTCATTTAGCGTGGTAGTCTCGGTGTGCATCTATTTTTCAAAAATGGTTCAAATTGATCCTTTCCTTATGGCTGAATAGTACTCCATTGTGTGCTTATCCATTCACCTGTGGATGAGCATATGGGATGTGGCCAGGATTTGGTTATTATGAATTGTGCTGCTATAAACATGGGTGGACAGGATTTGATTTGAGGCTGTGTTGATATCAAAGCCTCCTCCTAGCACACTGTGGTCTCTTGGACACACAGTGGAATGAGCTCAGAAATGAACATGCAGGGCAGTTCTGAAGAGGCCCAGCCCCAAGGTTATAATTGTGACAGTGAGGACCTTTCTCTAGGTGCACTGATTTCTTGACCCCAGCAGAGACCCACCCTCTCAGTACTGAAGACAGTCTCCTCTTTGCTTTAGAAGGCCTCATAGTCAGACAATGGTGAGTTGCTTCTTAAAAATCTAGAATCTGCTAAGTTTGTGCTGAGGTACACAATGCTGTCGGCAGGGTGCTTGGTGCTGGAGAGGCAGGCTGTGCTGAGCTGGCCAGCGTGTTGGTCCTGGTGAAGTCACTTTTACCTAGGAGAGCAGGGGCGAGGACTGGGCTCCCAGCTTCTGGGGAGTGGGAGAGACTCCGTGGGTTGTGGGGTGTGGCCGCTAACTGGAATGACAGCCAAGGTTCCTTGGTAGACAGGCCAGGATGAGGGCCGGACTGAAAGAATCTCTGGTCCTTTCCCAGGGCTTGATTTCTTGTCCTCCGCAGCAGGGTGATCATCCTTCCATTAGCTGCCTTCTCTCTATTGATCATGACGGCAGTATTCGTCTCAGAGGGTCCCTGACGCAGCAGGTCATCCATGTCGTGGGTCATTGGCTCGGTGCATGGACATTGTCAGCATTGCTTATTTCCCTGGGCTTGTCTTTGTCGTCCCTGGAAGAGGAATTGTGTTCCAAGCCAGGAAGACGGTTCATATCCCCATCCTTCCACTTGAGACCCTGTTCAGGGGACACACACCCAGTGCCAACTCTCGAGCAAGGCACATGCTGGGCAGGGGACAGCAAGCAATATGGCCTCTGACCCTGCCCTTCCTCCCCAAGTCCTGACACTGGGGACCATGGTGCAGGAGGTGCCTGGAACACATGCCTGTATCACACACTGACTAGGCCCATCCCCCAGAGAGAGAGAAAGGAGGTGCCTTTCAACCCACAAGTGGCACTTGAACTTCTGCTTGGCATGCAATGTTAGCACCTAGTCAGGGAACCACTTGCTCTATGCCACAAGCTTCCCAGTTACTGCCATCAGCGATGGCCAGGCTCTGACCACCCCTGTGATGGACATATAAAAGGGTTGGGGTAGCCACATCCCCAGAATCAATGTGAACTGAGGTGTGAGGACTTGGGTTGCCCTTCGTTTGCCACTGGTAAGAAGCAGATATAGAAAGACCGTTGGCCCAACTGCAGTTTTGTATTTCTAAGTGAATACTAATGAAAGTTGACAATGGTTTCCAAGCTACTTCTTGGAAGTAGATTGTGGGTAAATGACATCTGCTTAAAGCTTGGAAACCCGGTTTCCTTTGGTTTGTGTTTTTAAATGCTTTGACGATGTGGTTTGCTTTTTCTCTGCGAGAAAAAAATAAAAAGTAAATAAAGGCTGACAGCTGAGTGAGATCTATAGACAAGCGATTCTAAGAGCCCCAGCCAGGTACCCAGTAGGTGACGTCAGGCAGAAATTCAATGTGGAAATGAGCTCCACTCCAATCTCCCTATACCCAGCACGGACAATGAAGATAATGTATATTTTGTTACAGGGCACACGTGGCCATCTTTCTGAAGGAAAACGTAAATGAGGATTTTTTTTTTTTTGAAGGATTGTTTCTGCTTTGCTACGAAACTGAGACATTTGTGCTGGCTCATTGCAAGGTGAAGATTGCTGTTGTTCTTGCGAAGGGATTAGGGTTCATTCCTTAGCAACACGCGGTGGTAGAAAGAAGCTTTGCAGGCGTGCCACCTCACAGATGCAGTGGGGGAGTCACCAAAGTCAGCAGCAGAGGGCAGGATGTGCCGAAGGAGCATCTCTCCTCAATGGCTTCTTGGCGGCGCCTGAGACTAGAGGCAGGTGGGAAGGAGACTGAAGGACCTGAGAAGTCCCTTCGATTTGCTGCAAAGCAGGCTTTCACGTTTTATTGTGTAGGTTAGCATTGGCATTTGGACTCATTCCGCCAGACGTGCCTCAGAGCTGTATTGTAACTCTGTTTGGCCTTCTCAAAACAAATGTACAAAGCAAGTTTGAGGATCAGCTGTCCCCGGGACTCTGGTGTGCTGGCTTGGTTAGAACTTCCGTGTGGTGTTCAAAGGAGGTGACTGAATGGGACCTCGGGCATGGAAAATTCAGAGGCAGAATTTTGGTGCCCTGTGAAGAGTGCAGTCCCCACCCCATCCCACCCTGCCTGGCAGACCGGCTTTTTGGATTCATATGCTGATGTTTGTAATTTCTCCAATAAATGCAGGGGCTCAGGCAAGAGTGAGAGAGCTTTTCATAAATGAACTCTGGTTGCCTTTGAGTGTATAAAAAAAAATCAAAGTTGCTATTTCTGCTAAGAAGACAGGTGCAGAGCAGGTACTAGGTCTCAGTCATTATTGTCCCTTGGCCTTCTGTCATGTTTCCTTTTCTAGCCATTCTGAAGAACCCCAGGTGTGGCCTTCTTTTTGCCTGGCTTTCATGGGCTTGAACTGTTACTTCTATGGACAGACTTTACCCCACAATTTTTATGATTTTATTGAGATCTAACTTACTATAATCCATTCATTATAAATTGTATTTTAAACTGACAAATACAGACATCAAAAATGTACATATTTTTGAGTTGCCGTGTGGTATTTTGATACAAGTATACATTGTGTCGTGTTTAGATCAGGTTAAACATACTTATCTCCTTAGTGTTTATTGCTTCTTTATGGTGGAAGCATCCAAAATCCTTTCTTCTAGCTTTTTATTTTAAAAAGGTGACCTATAGTCACCTTACTGTGATGTAATACTTCAATTTTTTCAAACAAAGTAATTAACAACAAAAGAATTGGACTTGAGAAGGCCTTTTAAAAACCAAAAACTAACTATAGATTAATGAGCATTGGTTTTATAAAATATGATTTTTGTCCTGTAATTCTTTAAAAACTACCTGCTGCTCATGCCAGACACTTACAGTAATGTCTGGGCCTGGTACCCCTCAACCTCTACAATATGAACAAAGGCAGAAGGTCCTAAAAGCAGAGTTCCAATATACAAGTGTATTTCTGTCCTGCAACACTGGTGGCCACTTCCCTCTCTGTCTGGAAGATTCGTCTATGCTGTTCCATGGATGAGGTTCTCAGATCCCTGTCCACTTGGGTCTCTTGTGGATTCTCTTAATTTATCTTAGAGCTTAATTTCCACTCTCAACTAACTAGACAAGATAGGAAGTTGCCTTTGGAAAAAAATGAGTAACTGGCAGATTGGCTAAAAATCACTCGTGTGACAGGGAATCGGTGGGTCCCTTCTTGGTACCTTGGCCCATAAAACACAAAGCATCCTTCTTAGTTGCTGAAGTAAGGACTGAATGGTGTTCCTGGAGAGGTACCCGAAGGCAGATGTTTATCCAGTGGCTTTCACTACTCCTTTGACATAGCTTCTTTCAAGTCAGCTTTTAACGAGGTAAAATGTTTGGTATCACTCTGGGTTTTCCTCACTGTCAGTGACAATTTTTAAGTGTCAACTGAAGAAAAGCCCGCTGTGTCAGAATGTTCTTTTCAAGACAAGTCATGGTGGAGAAATGGTCTGGAGAGGGAGACCCTCGTCTTCTTCAGGGAACACTGCGGCTTCTCCTCAACTCTGCCCCCCGGCGTTCTGTACCCTGTGGTTTACTCCCCTCTGTCACCATCCCTGTGACGACATGTGAAAGTTGGCTTCTATTCCACTTATCACCCCCCCTCCCCCGCCCCTGGCTCCACTTTCCTTTGGCTAGATCTTAGGCCAGGAGGTGAGAGGATCTAGGGAGAGGGTTGGTGTGAAGCAAATTCAAGAGTTAAATCTCAGATTTCAAGGTTGGAAACCAACAAAACAAGACCTGCTCTAGGAGCGCGGCAGTCTCTCCGCTGAGCCGAGCTTGGAGATAAATCTGACAACCTCTGACATCTTTAAATGTCAGACCCACCGCATATCACAGATGACAGCGTACCTCCTCACCGGACTCCCTTTAAAATACACTTCATGTGAAGACAATTTTGTGAAACCACAAGCTGTTTCTCTCAGTTTTGTTTTCAGCTGGCTTTGATAAAGAGATTGGTTGGCACCCTACAGCTAATTAAACAGCTTTCAAGCCAACATCAATGAAAGGTTTAGGGGACTCTTAGATATACCTTCTTCATGGTCCAGGGGTATCTGTGATGTCTTTTCACTGTGTGGATGGACCATGTTAAAGGCGAGTTGTTTCTCTTTCCTCTGAGTTTACAAGCCAACTCGTCTTTTTCCTCTGGCGCAGACCCAGGGTCTGGTCTGTTTTGCCACTCACGGTAGCACAGTGTGGTGGTTGGAGTCAAGCTACACAGAGATACAAAGTACCTTCCTTTGTGTTTACTTACTTAGATACATTACCATGGAACAAATACATTGGGCATTTCTTATACTTGGTATGTATTTAATTTTATTAATAGAAATCAATTTCTATGTTTTTGTAGAAAACAAACAAACAAAAAAACCCTTGTGAAACCTTCAGTTCTAAGGATGAGGTCTAGGTTCCCAAGATACACTCATTCTTATCTATCTAGAGTTTTGTTCTTTTCCCGTTGCAGTTATTTCTAGATTCTGAAAAAAAAATATTTCTTGCTTTAAAAAAAGCTTGGTATTCTAATTTTCTAGTTGAGCCAGCTCTAACCACTAAAACCAGATAGCTTTGACGCAACTTTGTCATCATTTCATAACATGACAGATTCGCTTCATGTAAAAAGTAAAGAGGAAAAAGCGTATTTTATTTACATTTAGGAATGCCTTTAATTAGAACAAAGGTTTTAGAAATCTTGGTGTTACCAAATGCATTTTGTGGAAAAAAAAGAGGAAGAATAAATTAGCCAGGTTGCAAGTAAAGTAATTGTGCTAATAATGTTAACTTTTTTAAAATAGGAGAGTTCACATTTTGAATCAGATAGTTGCAGAAAAAAAAAAAACAGTGGGATTTTTTTTAAATTTATTTTAATGCTTTGGCTGTTGATTCACTGAAAACTTTTGTGCTGTGCTACCCTGCTCTTAAGAAATTCCCGGGTGGGTTGCAGAGACAATGGAGGCTGAACTTGACCTTGTTGGGTGAGCCCGGCCTTTTCTGTTGTGGTGAGACAAAGTTAAAAGGACCACAGTTCTGAAGAAAGCGCTTCGAGACCTCGCCACGCTTCACTCTTTCCAGGTGACTAAAATCACCGTCATTTCCCAAGGCTTTTATCGGGGGACGGGCACACGTGTGGTTTCACCAGAGTGGCAAATATTAGTTAAGGTCAGGCTTTTTCTGAATGTGAGCACTCGGTTTGGCTGGGTGAGGAAAGGGTAGGTATTCTAAAATAAAGTTCTCAGACAGAAAATGTCCGAAAGTAACAAATGAAGGTGACTCCCCTCCCTCCCCGCCACGGTCTCCTTACTTCTTGTCATCTGTAATGACAGTAATTTCTCAAGGTTGTTTTTGTCTGATTGTTTTTAAATGTTGTTGTCTTCCATGAGTCAGGGTGCTTGCTTTGAAAGTATCAGAACTGTCTCATGCTGGTGAGGGCACTGGAAAGTTAAAATCTGAAGTGTAAATTCTGAATTGCACGTGTGTTAAACCTCACACACAGTCTTGAATGGAAGATGTTAATACCCTGGTGCTGTCATCAGTTTGAGTTTACCAGAAACAATGCGACCTTTCACCGAGAATCTTTTAAGCTGACTGCAAATGTGTCCCCTTTTCTGCAACGATTTAAAGTCCCTCATGCTGAGTATTCTGAGCAATCAGTGTATATTTTTTTCAGTGATCTGCTTGAGCTTTCAAAATTTGTTTTTTGAGTCCTTCCCCCTGTTTCTTTGCTGGTGTATGTTTACGAAGGAATCTGCTTTCAGAAGAAACGGTGACTTCTTATTCTCTGTGGCTGTTTCCTTTCTTTATTACTTTAAGAATTTTCAAGTTGAGTAGATGATAAGAAAACATCCGTATAAAGAATGTGGAAGAGTAGAGTTAACTCATGTTTGAATTGTTTGAAGTCAAGGAATGACTGACTGTGTAGACCACTGGTGTTTTTCAAAGTGTCCCTCAATTTAATTAGCCAGAACACTGCTGAGTGTTTCTTTCTCTAAAAGATGTGAGAAAATGGCTTGGTTTTTCTAAATGGAAACTGCAAGGACTAATGTCCAAAGGACTGACTGAAAAAATAAAAACATCTTGAACGGTCTGCAGACTGCTGTGAATAATCCTGCCTCTTTATGGAGAGTTGTTTGGGCTTTTCAGAAACTCATTAATTTGATTGTGAGCACCTCAGTGTTATCAGGAAAGAAGCTTTAGAAAATGGTTTCAGAATGTGTCATTTTCTCCTCGGTTTAATCTGAGACAGTGTGTGGGCATGCTGGTATTTTAAAAGGCTAAAAATGCTGTACATATTGCTGTACCTTCAAATATGAGGGGAGATTACAGCCAAGGAAAGTTTTCTCTGGGCTTCAGTCTGAAATTCTGCTTCCCTCCCGGGGAGTCGTTCTCGAATTTTAGGAAGAAGTCTTTCATTGTTTATTCTCAATTTTTGTAATTAAACAACGCAACGTTTTCAAAAGCCACGTCAGCTTGTCGTCATTTTGGATGTTAAAATTTTAAGGCTTTATAAAATTAAACCCTGCATTTTCATTTTAAGTAAGTTTCATCTTTTTTTTTTAATGAAATGATTTGCGGTGGAAGACTGCTATTTGGTTTCAATATTAATATATAGCATGAACTTCGTGGGTGTCTTTTATTTTCAGTAGTAAATAACTGCTTAACTGATCATTTTACTTTTGGCTGAGTTCGGCCCCTGTGGAGTTTTGATCTACATCTTCAAATGCTATTTGGTGTGTGGAATTCTTTGTAATTTAACCACAATATGGTGTGACATTAAGACCAAGTTTCACGGCGTTGTGGTGGTTGGAATCAGGACTATAAAATAGTCAATATCAAAATCCAATCACTAACTCCACCATCAGTTCTCTCCTACCCCTTCCCCAGGGAATAATGTTTAGGTTGTTTGAGAATTTGAATTTACTAGAATTTTATTTTTAAATTCTATGTGTCTATTTGGCATTTGAGCCTTAAAAGGGGTTAATTTGGTAAAAAGAGGTCCCTCTTCTCTTTGCCTTGTGGCTTGTTTCTTTTCTCATAAACTGTATTTGGTAGCTAAGATGTTGAAAGCAGTTTGGGAACAAAATGTCTGCTTACACCATGACAGTATTGGCCACAGTTTGCCGATTGGGTTGATAACAAAGCCTGCAACACAAAATAGGTAGAAAAACAGTTTGTTCGGTGATGTGAGACCACTGAAGATCTTTTTTTTTTTTTTGCATGTTTTTTTTTTCATTCTGATGTTGTGATGGAAATTCATAAAGAGGGGTTCCTGCACATCCGTACTGTTTCATTAACTACTTCATCTTTGGATTTCTTTGAAAACTTCAGAAAGTAGCCTTCTCACCTGGCATCTGAGACACCTCTCAGCGTAAAGCCAATTCTGCGCCCAAACCCCGTGTCCCAACCAGACTCTACCTGCTGAGAAATATCTCAGAGCTCATAATTTGATCTTTTAAGGCAGAGTTTGAGTTTCAGTTTGTCCCCAAGCCTTCCACATTGAGTCATATGGCTGTCACTACATTTTTGCAAATGCAAACCAAAAATTACAGTTTACATTAAAAAAAAATTCCCTGGCCACACAGTTGACAAAAATTTCGGCAAGTGAAAGCCTACATCGACACTCCTGTCTTGAGAGACTGTAAACAAATGTTCATGTTTTACACGAGGCAATATATTGTTTTTTGAAACGTTAGAATGAGCTCAAAGCATCCTCGTCCTTGTCCCTTTTGTTGTATCTTCTCGTGTCTGCGTGAGGGTGTGTGGGGGGCAGCATGGGGAGGGGGTCTTATATTTTTCATCTGAAAAATCAGATACTCCAAGACAATAATTAGGATGGGGTTTATGTTTCTACTTATCTAATCTTTGTTTTCACAAATAAATACAAATAACTCAAACTGAAACTTGATGGCTTTGGTGATAATACATTAGCAGCCACGGGGAAATTTTCTTTATTTTAATGTTCTTTCACAACCCACATTCAGTTTCGGTAGGAAAATTATTAACCTTTTCAACAGCAGGCTAAAGTACGGGCATGCAGTAGACTCTTGGGTATGATTTGCAGGTTTTGGTACTATTTTGAGTTTTTTGGTGTTCAGAGGTTTTTCTCTTTCTTTTCTTTCTTGACTAATTGTTTTCTTTCATGGCGATAGTATAGAAGAAATCTTTTGGTTGAGGTCTTTTCAACGTGTGCACGTTTTGGAAGGTTTGTGTTCATTTTTGATTGTGTTTTCTGTGCTCCTCCCGCTCGGGTCTATGAAAGAGGAAATGTCCTTACATCTCGATGTTTTTCTCCAGTCTAATCCTTATGCGGAGATTGCACATCCACCCCCAACCCACGCACATAATTTTTTAAAAAGAAATCCAGTTGAGCTACATTTTACAGGGAGGCAGATGACGCGGCATCATGTCAGGCATTGGCTCTCCCTCTCTGTCTGCCTCAGGTGGCCTCGTGTCAGTGTCCATGAAACCACAGGCAGTGGGCCCGTTGGGGCTTGTCCTGAAGGTCTGTGCAGCCTCGGGCTCTGATGGGTGACCTGGGATGGGGGCGCTTCTTCCCCAGCCCTGCAGTTCTGGAAGCTGCAACTCTCATTTCTTTACCGGAGACAACCAAATGAGCAAAACTTGGGGCAGGAGAGGCAGGAAAGTGGGAGAATCTGGGAAGGCAGTTTCTGTTTTAAATGTTCTTTTTGTCAAGTCCAGCTGGCATAGCCACACCTGCAGGAAGGCCCTGAAAGGGGACGTGGTCCTACCCTGCGGGAGAAAGCTGTCACCTTCTCTGTTTTACCCTCATTGACACTATGTCCCCATCCTCCCCCCGTGCCCACCCTACCTGTTCCCACCAGCTCGCCCAAGCTCAGTATGGAAACTGAAGAGCACTCATTTTATTTGTGACAAAAGTGTACACTTCCAGCTTTGCAGCCTGGGCTTTCCTCTTCTTCTTCTTTCTTCTTTCTCTCATACTTCCTGTATGAGGTTAGTTTTCTAAAATGGTAAACAAACTATTTTTTTTTCAACCTTTTTTTTTTTTGGCTGATCATCTATTGACACCTGACTTGCTGTGGCACTTACTGGTGCCCTCTGCCTGTGCCTGAAACTGGGTGGGAGCAGATGCCAGTAGGTGGTGGGCCTGTACCTGTTCTCCTCTCAGGGTGGCCGTGAGGACTGGGAGCTGGGACAGCATTCGCAGGCTTTGAGTTGAAAAAAGTGGTGGTAGACACGGGGCTTACGTGTTCTTGTTAGGTCTGCGTGAGCTGAGGGAACAGTAGCAGGTTTGGGGTTAGGGGCAGTAAGCTGCGGAGAAATGTGGTCTGGGCAGGTATCACTGGTGCAGGTTAGATGCCTGCAGTGCCCAGCTCCAGGCTGTGCAAATGAAAAACAACCGGAAAGGAGATTAAGGGGTGACTCATGCCAAAGTCTCCTTCCAAGGTCACTCCAAGGACTTGCTGGAGACTTCTGAAGTACTTACTCCTCTCTCCCACTGCGGGGACCTCAGCACAGAGCCATCTGGTGAGCAGCTTCACATCTAGTACCTAACTCATGTATGCCAGTAGATGGCCAACTGCAGGAACAGTGGTGTGTAGGGACTGAGCCCACAGCCTGTGTGTCCAGGGTTATTGCTCAGGGCAGGTATCCTTTGCCACTGGTTGTCCGTGTGCCCATCATAATCACCAGGGGCTGTGACAAAATACACAAACGCGCTCACGTGCACACACACACACACACACACACACACACACACACACACACACACACAGAGTCACTCACTCACTCCCCACTGGAGTTTCCAGATTAGAAGCTCCAGGGCTAAGCCTGAGAATTTGTATTCCTAATACAGTCTCAGGCGATATAATGCTGCTGGCCCAGAGAACCAGTTGAGACCCTCTGCCTAGGTCTGTAGGAAATTGGCAGGCTGTGGAGAACACGTCTAAAGGGGTCTGAGTGTGGTCTCCCGTTTCCCCAAGATTGCGATTCCCTCGTGTGTCTTAACACAACTTTAGAGGCAACCCACCCTTGCAAAGGCCCTTTGCATCTCTCAGTAGCTGTACAGCAAGGTTGTCTGTTATTCTGGACTTTCATAATGACAACCAGATTTTAAATCTGTTAAAAAGTCTGTGAGGTTTAATTCTTTGGAAGTTGGCTTTTATCTAACAAATGAAAGAAAGTAGCCAACCTAAAGGTCATGGCAAGACTAAGCTAGAAAAATAACCGGGTGAAGGATGGCCCTTGTAGGGTAAACTGAGGGAGTTGTTAGAGGTACCCAAGGCCTAGCCAGGCTGCATGACCCTTAGGGCCAGCTGTCACCCCAGGAGGCAGGAGGCCATGCCAACCAGAGTGCAGGACCAGGCTGGTGGCTGGCATCACTCTTCCCTGCTGGTTGTTGGGCTCCTGGTGCCTCTGGGTCTGACCTGGGGAGACCCTGTCCTGACTCATCTACCTGAGAGGGCTGGCACCAGGCTTTGGGGGGAGCACACGCTGGGAGCACTGTCAGCAATAGCTGCCAACAGGACCTGGATGTATGTAGAGACTGAGGACAGACTCGTGGTCTATGACCAGGTGTTCGCAATCTCCACAGCCGCTTTCTGAACTATATATAGTCTGTACAAAAGTTGTTCCTCACAGAAAGACCCCCCTGCCAGGTCTCTAAGTCTGTTCATTGATATGGGGATATAGCTTTGGACACTAGACCCCCATTACACACGAGAGCAGGGGCCCTCAGAGTCATTTTCTTGTTCTTCTGCCCTGGCATCTTCTGCAGCACAAAAGGCTTGTATTAACCCAAGAACCTACCACATCTCTAAGGGGAGTCTGCGATGAGCAGTAACGGCTGAGGCCTCCTGAGAGCTGCCCACTTTGGTGCCCCTGAGAAGCCCTATGCTCTTTGGCACCCACATCCAAGTCTCAGTCAGCTTCCAATGGAACCCCATGTGTGTTAACATGATAGCAGTTGCGGTCCTAGAAGAAGGTGATGAAGACTCTGGTGCTGTGAAGGGGCAGGACAGGCTCAAGTGTGTCCTTCGCTTATGGGCGTCTCTGGCTCTGGCTTGGAATCTCAGCAAGGAGGCAATAGTAAAGCCTAGTGTGATGGCAGATGCAAGTTTATGGTCCTTACTTCCCCTGCATTGACACTTACTGACGGCCCAGAAAGGAGGACCTTGAAGGATGGACTCAAAGGACAAAACACACTGCCTGGTGAGTCATGCGGTCCATGGCTTGAACTGAAGTAGGTGTCTGAGCTACTGGGTCCCTCTCATCCTTACGTTTTTCAGGCCAAGAGTCTTGCCTTTGATTGCCGTTGGGAACAAGGCATGCTTTGGGATCAGACTCTATTAGAAGAGTATCTGGGCTACATTTCTACATTTCTTGTCCCTACTGTGGTGTGCTTTGCCTGAAGGCCATTGGTCAGATCTGGGAGATATTGCAGTTGTGTTCAGAGGTCCCTAGGTAGTCAAGATTCTCAGGAACAGTATGCATCAGCCAAGTGGAAAAAATGGTCTCATATGTAACCAGAAAGTGCCTTAGGCCTGTCCCACCACTGGGGAGGCGCTGGTGGTCTCCACTCATTCCCAAGTATGATTTGCTTAGGATTGGAGCAAATCTTTTGTAGTTCCTAGATGGGCCACTCTGGGTTTCTTGAATTATAAGCCAGCCAGGGTGGTATCTTAGGGAGCTGGATTTATCCACACAAAAGCTCTCAGACAAGCAACCTCAGGCCTTGCAGTGAAAGGCTAGAACTCAGAATATTCTCAGCTTCGGCCAACAGCTGGTGGGAACTAGGTGGAAAGACCCAGGCCCAGTCCCAGCTGTGCCCCTTCCAGTGTGACCTTGGGAAGGCTGCCCACTTCCTCCTTCTGCACGCCTCACCTCTTTACCTGTAAACCAAGGTTGGTGAGCTGAATCCAAAGCCCCTGCCACCACTCACTCTGACGTCAGCCCAAGTCGTCATGGTTGAGCATGCCATACTGTAGCCTCCTGGGCTCTCACATTTCGTCCTAGTCAGTACTGGGGAAACTGGTGAGGGCCACAGGCTGGTGTGCCACCTCCATCTCAGTGAGGAAACAAGGGAACTAGGTTTCTACTTCCACCCTTGTCAGCTGCTGGTGCGTTACTCAGTTCCTGTTTCTCTGTGCCTACCCAGGAAGGCCCTGCGTCAGAGATCCCAGGCCCACATATCAGAGCGTGAGCCACATTAGAAAATGCTAGTTCATAGGCTGCAGAGCCAGAAGCGGGGTTACCCAAGCGGTGTTCCACAGAAGCCGTAGGTGTCGCAGGGCCAGGTTCCTCAGCTCCCAACAGGCTTCACCTCTCACTGCCACTGGCTAAGGGGGCCCTTCAGAGAAAAATCAAGGCTGCAGGAGTTTGTGTGAATTGGCTGACTCATGGGCACAAGGCGCTGGGGAAGAGACAACACGGTTTCAAAAAATAAGTAGAGCCTGTCCAAGCCAAGGCTGGCAGCCCTGTGAGAGCTCCTGGGTGGAGGAGCAGGCCACCCAGGCCCCGCAGGCTGGGCCCTCTGCCTCTGACATTCCTACTACCACCCAGCAGAAGCCTGCTGGCAAAGGCCAGGCTGCAGGGAGGGCTTGCCACAAATGTGCTTGGGACACACACAATGAGGTTTATTTCGTGGGTGCTGCTGGGCACTGTGAAGGAGCCTCCTGGGAAGGTGGAGCTTTTCCACAGCCACAGGTTCTCCCTCCCACTCTAAAGCGTGTCGGGGCGTGGGAAAAAGAAATAAAAAGAGTGTCATGCCATTAACTAAAGGCGGTGGTAAGGAGCAGGGGCCGTGTGTGTGTGTGTGTGTGTGTGTGTGTGTGTGTGTGTGGCCCAGGGTTGGCATGTGCAGGGACATGGAGTACTAACAGATCTTTGAGTGGTCATTCCTTTTCCAAGCCATCAGTAATACTGGGGTGGAAACTGAAGCCCTGTTTGCCTGGCCTCCCTCCTGCTGGAAAGCCTGCTCCCCTAAGTGTGTCTGAAACTCACACTTCAGCACAAATCTCGTTTGTGGGGCTTCCATCTGGGAACATAGCATCGCCTGTGTTTCTGAACCTGCTTCTGCCTTCTGTCTGTCTTTGGAAATACCCTTTCACTTGTTTGGGAGAGCTGACAATGACCTGCAAACCAGGGTGCAGCTTGGGGGGGTCAACCACACTGGTGTCAAACAGCAGAGCCGCTATTAATAGAACCATGGTCTCTCTGGAGTGTTCTTCAGCTCTGGGGTGCCTTCATGGCCTTTGCTCAGTCAGGGGCCCCTTTCGCACCTTTTCCTTTCCTCCTCCTCTCTGAGGTGCAAGTTCAGTTCATGATTACTGGATGCAATTCCTGGGGGGAAGTTGTCTTGGGGAACCAGTTGTCTCCTGGAGTAGGAAGAGGAGGACACTAGAGGCTGGGGCCTCATTGACTTAGAATTTTATTTTTTTCATATATATATATATATATATATATATATACTATTTACATTGAACTTGAGTATATTGCATCAAAATTACAGTCCCTTCCCCTCCCCCATTTGGCCCTCTCACAACTCCCTCCTCCCCCCTAACTTTCACTGATAAATCCATTTGGTTCTTTTTTATTTTAATATATCAACTCTTTCTCCTTCCTACCCTTTCACCCTCCTTCCCCTTTCTCTCTCTACAAAGTCAAAGACCCCCTTCTTCCTTTCTCTCATGTCTTTTAACTTTTTTTTGTTTGGTTTTCTCAGAGAAACCCCATAATATTCAACTTTCTGGGTCTGACTCATTTCGCTGAACATCATGATCTCAAGGTGCATCCATCTGTACTCAGGCATATGGGCTTCTTCCAAGATTTGGCTGTTATCATTGGTGCTGCTGTACAAAGGCGTTCAGATTATCATTACATCAGTCAGATTTCTTATTCTAAACTTATATCAAAGACTGAATAAATGAATTGCTCCACTAAATGAACTTAAGTCTGTACCTCAAAAGTATATCGCATACAAAGCAATAGATACAATGGCAATCTTAGTTATTTCACATTTTTAAGAGAGTTCCTTCCCAAAGATGAGCGGGAAGAAATGAGTAAGATGGTTTTTACAAATTTAATTACAGAGCATGAAAATTGAGATGTGAAATTCGAGAGTCACAGGTTGAACTCATAGCTGACTGAGCTCTTAACCAATGGACTAAGGCTACATGATCCTTCATCTTTGCCACTCAATAACAGCTTCAGGGAAAAGACCCCAAGAACCACTTTTTTACAACTCTTACTGTTTTCAGAACTAGTAACATTCCCAAGCAAAATCACTGCTTTCCGACACTCCACCCCAAGCTAAATACCTACACGGATCATGCACATCAAAAAAGTTTCACAAATTAAGATTTTATACCGCTTTCCCTTGTTGAATATAATTATGTTTTGTAAACTAATATACTGTTAAAATAATAATTATGTGGAGAAGTTTCACAGATTTTATGAGAGAGCTGATACTGTTTTAGTGGACTAACAATCAAATGTTGATGTCTGTTTTTTTTGTTACACTTTCTATTCAGATGTTTCCTCTCCTCCGTGTTCTTTGGTGTTGTTTGTCTCTGTTTCTCTCAAAGATTTCCTCAAGTATTTTCTACAATGCTGGGTTAGTGGTTGCAAATTTCTTTACAGATTCTTGGTCATGAAAATTTTTTACTTCCCCTTCAATTTTCAGGAATAATTTTGCTGGGTACAGCAAGCTGGGTTGACATTTTCCATCTTTTAAGGCTTGAAATATTTGCTCCAGCCTCTCCTGGCCTTTAAAGTTTGCATTGAGAAATCTGTGGTAATTTGAGAGGGGTTGCCTTGGTAAGATCATGTCTGTTTTCTTTTGTTGCTTTTAATATTCTCTCTTATATTGTGTTTCTGAGGTTTTGCTTGTGATGTGCCATAGTAAGTCTCATTGCTGGTTGAAGTTATTTGGTGTTCTATAAGCTTCTGGTATGTGAAAATTAATTTCTTTTTCTAGATTTGGGAAATTTTTTTGCATGATTTCAGGGAATAAATTCTTTATACCTTTAGTGCTATATTATGCTCTTTCTCCCACACCCATAATTCTGAGACTGGTTCTCTTTGAACAATCATCAACTGTTGTATCCAGCTACTTTGTTCATTTCTAATTTTAAAGTCCTGCCTAATTGTAGCATTTGTTTCCTCAGCTTTGTCTTCAAGATCTGAAATTCTGTCCTCACAATGTTCAAATAGACTTCCCCTGCTTTAAAATGTATTTTCATATCCTGAATTTCAGCTAGATTTCTTTTCAGAATTTCCTCTTCTCTATCAAAATGTTCCTTTGTATCTTGCATTTCCTTATTTACCTCAGCTAGCTTTTTATTTGTGACTTCTATATGCTCAGTAAGCTTTGTTCCATTAGGATCACTATTTGCTTAGCAAGTTCCTCTTTAAGACCACTGATCATTGTTTCCATTTCTTTGAGAATATCTTGTTTGAACTGGCTGTTCAACTCATTTATTTATTTTTTGACTTTCTTCTCTATGACTTCCATTATTTCAGGTCTCATGACATTAGTTTCTGGGATCTCAGGCATTTCTGTTGGTGTTCTGATGCCTTATCTTCTTTCCATGTTTCTATTATTGAGGGACTTCACTTTAAAGGTCTGGCTGAGAGATTTCTTTGAACAGGTTTGGAGGTGTATTGGGGGAGCCAAAATTCCTGTGAGTTCTGTGCTGGCAGTAGGAGTGAGGGGGAGCCTGATAGTCTAATGTCCTCTGAGGTGTCTTGATCATACCCAGCCCCCTCAGCCAAGCTCTTCTGCCTGTCCTGGCTGGCTTTCCTCCTGGGAGAGCAGGGCTCTCCACCCTTGGAGGTGGTCCTACTACACCTGAGCCAGTCAGGGGGTCAGGAGCCTTTTTCTCCTCTCCACGACTGTCTCTTGTGCCAGTTTCTTGAAGTGTGATCCCGGAAACCCAGTTGTGCTGATGTGCTCTTTTGAGCCTGCTTTTACTTTAAATAGTTCAGTCTTGGGTTGCCGAGTGCTGCTCCTGGAAAAGACCCAGGGAGACCTTTTTTAGCAGAGGCTCACATTGCATTTACAGTTTACCCTCAGGCTTGGTTTTGGAGGCTGGGGCTGCCAGCTGCTGTCAGTTCTCACTTCTCCTGGATCTGTGCTTTCCTTGGTCAGAGGTTCCGGGTCTGAGGATGCTGGAGGCTTGCCTGCTCTCAGTCACTCTGGGGCTGCTTCCTGGGCTGTTGTTTTCTCTGCTTCAGATGTGTCTTTGGGATTTCTCATCTTCTCCTTTCAATTGTTGGGGGTGCTTCTTCCTCTTCTAGCCAAGTTGAACAGGCAGCTTTTAATTATAATCTTTTTAAGTGAGTTCACAAGGAGACATTGAGTAGCTTTGTTACATCTGGACTGGACATCTGAGTTAGAATTTTACAATGACCTCTCATGGATCTTTTTGGGCTCCTGGAGAGGGTAGCTCATGGCTTCACTTGGGCAAAAATTTGAATGGTCTTGGGAGTCCTCTAAGAGATGCATTTCTCCAAGGCTACAAGTAAAGTTTCAGCCAAATCAAAAGCACATAAGCACATAAAGCAGAGCCTCAGGGCCCACTAGGGTTAGATCCTGCTGGAGGAGTGAGAACTGGCCTCAGCTGTTTGGGAAACACACAAGGTGGCTTCAAACAAAGTGTTGGGCCTCTGGGAAAAAGAATTGCTTTTCTGTTATCTTCTGAATTCTTTTTAAATGAATGCCATGGTTCATCATGCCTACCTCTAATTTTATTTTTGAATCACCTACCATGTGAATAGATGTTGATAAGTTTAATTCCCTTGCTAACAGCAGCATTTCTGATCTGTCTCTCCCTTTTCGGTTTCCATGTGCTAGAGTGACTGTCTCAGTATGGTTGGCAGTGACCTATGTTTTTCATACATGTTTTTGTTTCAGAATAACTGGGAGATGAAACAGGAAACCCAGTGACACACTTGATCGAAAATGACACAGACAGAAAACTCAGGACTCGGCACCCACCTCCAGCACCTTTACCTGCTGCCTGATAACCACAGTCCAAAGGCAGGTGAAGGACTTTTCCCAGGATCAGATTCTAACTACCATAGGCTCTAGGGGCCTCTGCATTCACTGGTCACGTGTCTGTGATATTTTTGACCATGGTCGGGTCGGGTGGGCTTCCTATTTCTCTGGTCAATGTCTTGTAATTCAATCCCTTTTCTTCATTGAAGGCAAAACTAAAGAAAATGAAGTTGTTTTCTTATTAACTACGTTTAAGCAATAATTTGCAGGATAATTAACCATGTTTGAGATGCATTTCTCCAAGGCCACAAGTAAAGCTTATTATAACCACACAGATTGTCATGATGTATTTAAAAGGGTGTTGATCTTGAGTCTTGTATTACTCATCCATGTGTGTCCTACTTCAGATATCTTTCTAGAAGATCTTTCTAGTCAGTATGGGCAACTTGACATTTGAGAAAAATGTCAGGATTCATTTGGATATCTCCTTTCCCACCCTGAGCCTGGCCTGTACCTGTGACCCCAAGATTACTCCACCCTTGAGCTTTCAACCAGTGAGATTTCTAGAGCTCTCTCTCTCCTTCCTCTTTCCTCCCTCTGCACATCTACCACCCCTTTATTTATTCATCTCATAGATTTCTTTGGGGCCTGGCGATATCATAGCAGACAGGAACAGTTCTACCCTCTCCTTCTGGGTCCCTCTATCCTGCTTACGAGTGGCCTTTGCTCAAGAGGGGTCGAGGTGTGCTGTGCTACTCACTGGGGATGTTTCAAGAGATGCTCAAATTCTCCAAATCCACCTTCAAACATGACATCCTGGGGCTGGCATCTGGATATTCTCTATAGGACAGTGTGACCTTCCTAGGGTGGGCCAGAGAAACATCTATGGTCACCTCCTAGTGCTTTCTATCCATCTTCCCTTTCACGTCTAGCAGCATCCAAGAATAACTTTAAATGGCCTTGTTTAGAGTTTCAGGATTTTTGGTTTATCAATAGGCCATGGTCACCACAGATGCCCTGTGTGAAAAACATCAGATACTGCAAGGGATGTCCAGGTCTCCACCCAGACAGTCCCTGCTCTGGCAAGATCCCTGAGCACCACGTCCCTGGAGAACTCTTTTCTTCTACCGTGTGACTCTGTTTTATTTTTTCCACCGACCTTACTAATAGTCGCAGTTATCCTCGTTGTTTATTTACTGTCTGCCTCTCACTGCCCACATTTCCTCTCTATAAGGGCAGATGTGTGCAGTCTTCTTCAGCCAGGCGGCCTTATTTTACGTGCTGTTCAGTGTTGTACATTGTCTTGGGTCATGGTCTCAGTGCTTCTCAGCGATGCTATGATGCTGAGCATGCAGTGTTCTGGCCACTATTTGATGTGTGATGAACTGTGCCTTCTCTCTGAAGCCAGTCAATGGAGTGACAGGCAGAGAAGCCAGGCTGTGCTCCAAGACACTGCCCAGCAGGAAAGCTGGATTGTAAACCGCTTACTCTCTGGATAGTGAGACTCTCATTAGAAACCAAGTTTTGCTTTGCTTACCAATGTCCTCAGAATTTATTTGCTTACATTCCTCAAAAAGGACAGGCCATCATGCTATGGAAGGATGTGTCCTCAATGGGTGTTGCTAGCTGCTAGTATCTCAATAGAACACGAATAAGGCCAGAGGAAGTGAGTCCAAAGATTCTGTGCTGCACAAAGACTCTTTCTTTCTTCTGTTGGCTTCATGGGCTAATGTGGGCAGCAGGGACAGTGCTGAAGAGTCGAGGCCCAGGGTGGGTCTGTGGCTGTGCCTTGGACAGAGCTTACAGGTTTTAAGGCTTCCCGCTCTGGTCATACCCTTGCCTTGGCACCAGGGGCTCCCCAGGCAAGCATCTCCTCTCTGATGGGATCGCTCTCCTCCTGCTATGTTCTTGGGGAGAACACAACCTCATCCTCTGCCCATTCGATTTTACCCTTGAGAGTTATTTATGGCCTCAGAAATGTGGAAGTCATTGGCTTGGAGAGCACCAGAAATCAGCCATATAGTGTTCACAGAATAATTCATTCAAGAGGCTAATAGGAGAAAAAGAGTATTAATCACACAACTGTTAGTAGTGAAGGCAGTAGTTCTGACCCTGGTTAAACAGCTGAATTACTCAGGAAGTATGAACAATCCAAACACCCGGACCCAATCTAAACCAATCGTCAGAATTTGAGGGGTGGGGTGGGAAAGAGGCACAAGTCAGTGCTTCAAAAAGCAATTTCAATGAATGACTAACGTTGAGAAACACCAGTCTGAAGGTGCCCTGTCCAACATGGTCACCATTAGTCACATGTGTCCATTGAATATTTAAAAGGAGACTGATGCAACCAAGGGTCTGAACTCCTAAGTTTTGTTATTTTGATTAATTTAAGTATCTATGGGTGGCTTGTGGCTGCCATGTTGATTAGCTAGGATAAAAAAGGTGTATCACAAAGAGACAGTGTTACAGAAAGTTCTCTGGAGCATCATGGCTAAAAGAGCCGTGAGGCCTTACCTGCTCTGTGGAGTGTTGCAGTACCTGGAAGGAGTCTACAATGACTGCCTTCAGCTAATTCTGCATAGTCCTGTATTCCTGGCTTGGGACTGTCCTAAATTCTGCACTTACATTTTGATCCAGGACTTGTGCCGTAGCAAGGGCAGCTTACTTTCAGAGCACTGTACCATAGGATTCAAAAAAATTGTCAATATCTGCAAAAGTCCAAGGTCTATGTCTGTGTCCTTTGGTGTTCACTTAGGTAGCTTCTTGTGGTTGCCTCTTTCTTGGAGAATTCACTCTGGAAAGGGAACTTTCCGAACTGCTCTTTGACTGCCGTACTCCCAGAATGCGGCAGAGTATAAAAGCAATTTTTGGAAAAGCAGAGGACCAGAGTGCTACCATTAAGAAGAAAGTGGCTTTTGCATGGGTGCACAGGGGTGGCTCAGCAAGCTCGGCCTGTTTGGGGTTAAAGATGAAGAAACAGAAGCCAAAGCTGAATCATTTTCTGCGTATCACTCAGAGACTTTTTTTGTTGGAGGGAAAGCACCTTACGACAAAAAGTAATACTATTTTGAATTTCGGAGCTTTCCCTTTTTCAAAGCACTTTGCCATTTTTGACTTATTTTGTTCTCACAACAGGGCCCTATGATAAGCAGAGGAGGGATTTTTCAAGCCTGTCTAATGCCTTAAGAAAGAGCTCAGTATTGTACACAGAATTAAAAAGTGAGTGTTTGGTTTTCACGTCCCTGGCCACACTCACGCGCTCAGGGGTGTAACTCACAGCAAGTAGATGTAGATTTTTACACCTATAATTGGTTTTGTTTTGAATAGAAGCAGCACTTCACATTGATTCTCTTGTGTTACATCCCAGACCTCTAGCCTTTGGGACTTGCTTCTTTGGGGACACTTGTTTATCAGAGTTTTGTGCAATCTATGTATTTAGTAAATATGCCTCTAGTCTTCAAATGATAAGTTGGACAGATCACAGGACAGAACCCTGCAGCTCTCCAAACTCATGCCTGCTTTCCATCAAAGGATGTCCCTCGTGTATAACCAAGGCTGACATTGCCGCTGGAAGGTCCTCCTCCTCGTGTGCAATAGAGCTGCGAGAATCATTTCCAACCACACTTGCCCTCAGCCAGACAGCAGTGCAGTTGATCTACCTGAGATGTCACAGCTAGCCTGGCCAGGAGGGCCACTCACAGTGCTGCAGTGGAAGCAGAGGGCAGCAGGGTAGACATGATACCATGAGTGGCCTTTTCGAACGATGTTGGTTGTTCTGCCAAAGGTAAACCCTCCTGGTCAGACCGTCATTGACCTGTCTTGTGTCCTTTCCGTACATGGGATATGTGAGAGGTTTTCAATGCTTTACTGAAAGCAAGACTCCTTCTGGGGCATTCCCCTAATTGACTGTGCTGGTGAAGCTCGTCAAAACAGGAAATGAGGTTAGCATGGAATGACTTTCTCTCAGAGAACCTGTGTCACCTCCTAGGGACCCTTGCTTTCTTCCCGAAAGCTGGTGGGCTTTCTTTGTGTTTTCTCTGGGATTTCCTGGAAGTTGGAGTGAGTCCGGTCTTCTGTAGTTTTCAGAATCCACTCCTTTACAAAATGGTGGTGAGATTTGTTTTTTTCCTAGCCTTCCAGACCATCTCTGTTTCAGGTGGGTATCTCTTAAGATATTTGTAAGTTGGTATGATATTAGATCTGCATACATTGTAACCACATCAAAAATGTGGTTAAACCAAAGGACTCCATGTACTTGGCCAGGCTAACGGTTCACAGGTAGCCTCCCTGGCGTGGGCTTTGGGTAGCTTCTGCCACGAGCAGCTCTTTGGTCCACACGTTCTCTTTGCATCAGAGATGCCAGTAAAAGAAACTTAATCCACGAAAGATGAAAACGCTGTGAGAACCAATCCACTTTCCTCTCCTCCACAGTGTGGGCTCAGCTCTAAGTGCACGGATATTGGAACATCTGGGCTCCATTGAACTGAATCCCACGTTGGTTTTTGAACTCAGTTATCAAAAGCGAGTGACGGTTTCATAGTCTTGGCTGGCTGCCATGCGCATCTTCGCCGAGGCTTTCTGACAAATGGCTCCTGTTGAAAGTTCTAGAATCAGCTGAGCCACATTTGCCTTCAAGCAATGGAAGGGAATCTCACAGAGGGAACTGGGACCTTGGTTCACAAATGTCTGGTGGGAGTATCATCTCTAAGTACTAGACTTGCTGCATCCACTGGAGAGCTGCCTGCCGGGGCTTTATGCTCTTATGTCTTAGTCATAGGTCTGTTTTTTCTTCTTTTTTTAAGTGGGATTCAGTAGATCTCAAAAGCCATCATGGATTCATGGCTGGAGAGGGTCAGATGTGGTTCCCACTTGCTGGTGCATGTGGTCCTGCCTCAATCTACCCAGACCCTAAAGCTCTGTGATTTGGAGGTTAATAAACGCGCACCAGCTGAGCTCCTCTTTGCCCTGAATATAGCCTCTGCTAGCAAACATCTCAGACACAAGATTATTATTACCTTTTTTGAGACAGGGTCTCGCTCTGTAGCCCAGGCTGGTCCTGAACTCACTGTGGAGCCCAGGCTGGCCTTGGACTCCCGGCAATCCTCCTGCCTCAGCCTCCCAAGTGCTGGGATTACAGGCATGCATCAACATGTCCAGCTTATGTGGTGCTGTGGAATCGAACTCAGGTACTTAGCGCTTGACATAGCGCTTGCTAGGCAAGCACTTTAACCGCTGAGCCGTTCCTCCAGCCCTCAGATGCAGGGTTATTAAACTTTTGTTTTGATCAAGAAAATGGAGTTTTGGTGAGGATCATCATCTTACTCCACGTCCCAGAGCTGGTGCAGGCCAGCTGGAAATCCAGGGCAGCCTGGTGTGATCCAGCCCGGTATTCCATAGCTTCTTTGTATTCTGTAAGCTCATAAAAGCAAATATCATTTTCTCTTATGAAGGACGGTAGATAGTAAGTGACGGTTGGGAAGAAGGACACCAGGGCATAATTAGAAGTCGAATGACCTGTGCAGGGACCTGGACTCTGAGTTCCCTTTGCTGCAGTCACCACCAAAGTCAAAATGGCAGTGGCCCTCACCCGAGCACTGGCGTCAGTATCTGCTATTGCAACAAGATTGGGGGACTCTGGGGGACCACAGCTGCCAGGTCTGTTCTTCCCTATTGCTGCTGAGTGTCAGTGAGATAAGCTTAAACCTTCTGCTGCCCCGACACCAGTCAGAGGAGTGGGCCATCGGTCAGAGGAGGCTGGGGGCCCAGGCAGGCTCCCGCCAGGTGCAGAGGGGGAGTGTTTGAGAAACACTGCCACAAAGAAGGGAGAGGAGCTGGGAGCCCACGGAGAGTCCCACGTGTGGAGTCGGGCACTGGTGCCCTGGAGGGAGGAAAGCAGAAACGCACGGGAAGCACCCTCGGAAGCTCTGCTGTGCTGCCTCCGCCTTCTCCCCGTTCCTATGCTGTTGTTTTTATTTTCAGAGCCTTGCTAGACACCAATGGATAATGCTGTATTGTCCCCTTGGGATGAGGGGACCAGGGACTCCAGTTGCTCAGAATGAACCTGCTCATGCCCTTTGGAAATCAATTTAATGTTTCTTAAATACTTTCAGCACTGTTACTCGCTCTCAGAGATGTCCTGGTCCCATTGAGACCCACCTGGTTTTTTGTTTGTTTGTTTGTTTGTTCGTTTGTTTTGAGACAAGGTCCCATTCTGTTGTTTAAGCTGGTCCTGGACTCACTATGTAGCCCAGGCTGACCTCAAACTCCCAGCAATCCTCCTGCCTCAGCCTCCCGAGTGCTGGGATTATAGGTGTGTCCTACCATTCCCACCTACTATGTGGTGCTGGGGGATCGAACCTGGGGCCTGGAGCTTCCTAGGCAAGCGTTCTAATCACTGAGCTATTCTCGCACCCACTGCACCCACTGTATTTAGGCTTTGGGCTCTTTATTTCCCCCAGGGGCTGCTGTGCAAACACTGGCTCCTTGGTGCCCCGTCATCTCGCGAAGGCAGGTGTCTGGCTGCTCCTCTGCAGTCTGGCGGGGCTGTGGGGAGTGAGGGGAGCCTACGTTGGGTAGGGGTAGTGAGAATGAGTGTGCGTACCCAAGCATGTGTGTGTGCGGACAGGTGTGGTGTGTGATGTGGTCAAGTGGGTGCCATACATGTGCACAAGGGGTGAGCCTAGGGCCTGTGTGCCTGTGGGTTGGGTGTCTGCCGCATGTGTATATCTACGGTACATGTGTGTCTGTGTATGTCTGTGTGCCTGAGCCTGGAAGTTTTGTGAGTGTGGTATGGCATAGTGTGTGGGGGTACACAGGGGTATGTGAGGGGTGGTGTCTGTGGTGTGTGTGTGTGTGTGTGCACAGCTGGATATGTAGTATGTGTGTGATAGCGGTGTCGGTATGTGGAGCTTCTGGCTGAGATGTGATCAGAAAAATATGGTGTGTGCTTACATTTTAAAAGATTACAGTGAAAAGCACATTGCTCTGAGTCCCCCTCAGCATGCTTTGCTTTGCTTTGGACATATGTGTCCTGTCATCCCTGTTGCCTTTTCATGCTGTCCTGGACGTCAGTGTCTTCAGCTGCTCCTTTGCGGCTGCTTAGATGTCCTGAGTCGATTCAAAGCATTGGCTTTTCCTAGTCAGTTGGCTTTGGCTTTGGAAGTGGCGTGGTGTCAGATCCAGCGTGGACATAACGTTTTTAGGAGCCTGCCTTTCCCTTAGGTGGCACCTGGCAGCAGCAGTCACTATATTTTCGATCGTGCCTCATAAAGACATAAAAGAGGACTTCTGCGACTACTTCTTACAGCGTCGGGAACTTTGGGGAAATGAGCTTGGAGCCAGGGAGGATATTTTGAGATGGGTAAATGGCCATGTGTCCTTCATGGCGTGAAATTATTCTTAAGCACTCACTGTATTTTACAGTACCCCTTGTCTGTGGCACGTGTGTGCCGTGTGTAGTGGGGTGTGGGTGTCTGTGATGTGTGCTGTCTGTGGTGGGTGTGTGGGTGTCTGTGGCGGTGTGTACAGTGGCCGTGTGTGTGTGTGTGTGTGTGTGTGTGTGTGTGTATGTGTGATGAGTGTGTGGGTGGCGCTCAGCTGTGGGTGGCACATAAGTGTCTCTGATCTCATGGTGGGGGGGGCAGAGGCACATGTCAGCTAGGTTGTTCAATATCCTGCATGCCCCCACTTGGCACCTCCTGGAGGGGAAGCCTCTATGCCCATGAACTGGTGGGCAAAAGGAAACTGCCTGATGCCAGCCCACGGGCACAAGCAGTGGCGAAGCCACACCATGGAAGCTTCTGGACTTGGTGGCCTTGCTGTGGGGGTCAGCTCAGGCTGTGCGTGAAGACCTGATTTGCTCAGCCCCAGACCCTTGGAGGGCAGGTGGTAGCTGTGCTATCTGCCCGCTAGTGCCTGGTGCACAATTGAGCCTCAGGAACAGAGTGCCCGGGGCAGAGTCACCAAGTTGAACCTCCTCCTCTTCCCCTGCTAAGAGACGTGGAGGCATCTATGCATGCCTCTGCCTCCAAGTTCATGTCTGGTGGCCACCCATGATGGAGGAAACAGGAAGTTCTTCTTCCAGACTTCTGGCCTGCTGGCATTCCCAGGATGCTTTTTCCCAGGGTGCTGCAGGGCCAGCGACTCTAAGCTGGTGGGGCCCCTCCCTCTGTCACAGGCTGTCTTTCTGCTCACGTAAAAAACACTGGTGGATGGAGGGTGGCCCACCTGGGCCCCGCAGCAGGTGCATCCTGGTCACTGTCCCCCAGCACCTAGTCCTGGCCTTCCTTTGTTGCCCCCTCTGCAAGAACATCGTCAAGTTGACTAAGAGCCACCTGACTGTCCTTGGTCGGCCTCTTCCTGATGCCCAAAGCGTCAAGGAATTGTATTTCTGAAGGCCTAGGTGCGGCCTTTCACTGAGGGTTGAGGAAACACAGACTCCATAAACGACAGGACTTGCTAGCCGAGCCCAGGGTCTGGTCTGTATAGAATCTGGCACATCTCTGAGCTTTCTTTCTTTTTTGGTCCTGGAGATCCAACCCTGGACCTTCACACTGAGCTACAACCCTGGCTCCCCTCGCCCTCTTCTTTTCTGAGTTTGAGACAGGATCTCACTAAGTTGCTAATCACAGCGGGGGAGTGGCAGGCCATTGCAGGTTACTTAATTCCTAAAATGGGGTGTTTCTTGAAAAATAAATATATCAGGAAGTAGTAGAAGTGTGTCACCAGGAAAATGACATTAGCTGGGAGATATAAACTATCACAAGAAAGAAAGATGATCTGAGAAGGAGGAATGGCTGCAGTCTCTGAAAGAAAACAAACAAAAAAACCCAAACCTGGTGGCAGAGAGAGCTCAGAGGCCACGTGGGGTGAGTGACCACTTCCTTCACCTGCGACTGGCAGGGGGGGACCGGTTCCCTGATCTGCAGAGCCAGACATCGTGCGTATAGGAAGAGGACTTGCTTTAATGTAAATATTTTGACGTCTGTCTTTTCCTGAACTTTTAACCTTGCTGGTAAACAGGGCACATAGAGTAAATGAATTGTTTTCTGAGAACTGAGTTGAGGAAACTTTATCATTTTGTTTCTTAACTCAGGTGACAGTGAAACACCAAAAAAAAGAAAAATATATATATATTTTAGTTTAGTTTATGGAACTGAAAGCCATGAAAATGTGTAAATAGAGAGAAAAAGGGAGGAAAGTCACTCTGGAGAAGGTTTCTGAGATAAAATGAACAGAGCAAAATAAAGGAACAGCTAGGCGGTTCAAGTACTTGCCAGCAAGTGCTAAGTACCTGAGTTCAATTCCCCAGCACCGCGTAAGCCGGGTGTGGTGGCAAATGCCTGTAAGCCCAACACTTGGGAGGCTGAGGCAGGAGGATTGCTGTGAGTCCAAGGCCAGCCTGGGCTCCACAGTGAGTTCGGGACCAGCCTGGGCTACAGAGTGAGACCTTGTCTCAAAAAATAAATAAAAAATAAAAAAAGAACACCTAACCCCTAATTCATTGGTCCTGATGACTCTGTTCCCACCCTCACTCCTGCCCTAGCCTGACCTTCTTGCTCTGTTGTTATTTATTGCAACTTCCGAGCTTGCAATGAGAAAAGAACCAGATGCATTTTAGGCGCTCAAGGCGGGAGACTGAAGCTTGCTTTATTGGCAGATATCGTTCACACCGGTCAGTTCCGCAAGATCACTGTGTGAAGGATGTGGGAGCAGCAGCAGGGAAGCAAAGCAGACCGGGGTTCTACCACTGGCTTGTCACCTGAAAGGGTCATTTCACCAGGCCCCATACCTCCCTTAGCTGTTGCCTAAAAATTTGGCATCTTGGCTTCCAAGTCTCCTGGAGATGTTTTCAAAACTCCAGGTCCAGAAGGGGTTCTGAAATAGTCAGAGGAACAAAGAACCACTCTTGATCCCCACCCGTGGTGCAGACGCCCGGGGAACATCACAGCCGATGCTGGGGAGTCCTGCAGGGTTAACGAGACTGGCCAGGAGCCGCAGTCTCTCTCCTCCTATTCATACCCTCCGTGCAGCAATCTACCCGTTGGTGCTGGTGGAGTGATTCAGAGGAAGTTCCCACGGGCAGGTGAGCTGAGGACGCCGCGAACAAACATTTCAAGTGTTCTAAGATACGGAGCCATGATGACAGATCTTGAAAAAAATTTGTCCCTGCTGCCTTAGGAGGAGGAGGAGAAGCAGGAAGCAGAAAAGATAAAACAAATCACTCTAGCTATTTACATTTTATTTTTATTATTTTTATTTTTGAGACAAGATCTTGCTCTGCAGCCTAGACTGGTCCTGCACTCACTATGGAGCCCAGGCTGGCCTCGAACTCACCACAATCCTCCCATCTCAGCCTCCCAAGAGCTGGAATTACAGGCGTACACCCCCACGCCCGGCTTACGTGGTGCTGGGGAGTCTGGCCCAGCGCCTTGCGCTTCCTAGGCAAGCTCCTTAACTGCTGAGCTATGCTCAGCCCACTCTCACTTTTTAAAGTGTGGGATTGAAATAAACCACGAGTGAGTGTGTAAAGACAGGCAGCTTGTAGGAAGTCAGCTTCTACTCGCTGGATCCTTCTCTCTTCTTGCTCCTTGTGGTGTAAATGAAAAACCGGCTGGAATCCAAGTGACATGTGTGGTGTCTTTATCTGATTGATGTCCCCCTCCTAAGCACATCTTATCTTTGCTTGTAAATTACTAATGTCCTCCTCCCAGTTCGCCAAGGCACCTACTTCCTGCAGGAAAATTCAGCTCCTGCGGGGCTCTGGTTGGCTACCATTCTGGAGATGGGGGCTGGGAGGCCACCACTGGGGTTGCTAACGTGCTGCCCCCCCCCCCCCCCCCGGATCCAGGATCTGGACACACACGAGGCGTAAATACGGAAGGTTGCAAAGAGCGTCATTTTCCTACACGTGTCCTCTGTTGTTGACGGACACTAGCGGTCTGTGTAGGACGTCGCGACAGGCAAGTTTAAGAGCTCGTTTGTACAGCTCTGCTCCTAATGTACTTTTGAGCCACATCCAGAAAGGTGGGTTTGAGCAGGATGTGGTGGCACATGCCCGAGACCTCAGTGCCATGCTGGGACAGACTGAAGCAGGAGGATCACAAATTTGAGCCCAGCCCGAGCAAATTACACAATTGGTGAGAACTTGTCTCAAAATTGAAAGAAAGGAGTGGAGACGCAGCTCAGTGGAAAGGCACTGGGTTTAGTCGCAAGTACCACCAAAAACCCCCAAAAGTTTGTTTAACCAGACTGCTTAAAACCGTAACTTTGGTTTGTGAAACACGTCTGCGTGTTTGGTATGATTAACTCCAATTTATCGATACACCAGACCCCAGGCCAAGTCATGCAGTTAGAGACCCGTGCCGAGGACAGGGCCCTCCCTCCCTGCTGACACTCAGCCTAGGTGAGGGAAAAGTGCTTCTTGGTCTTGGTTCCTATACTTACTTGCTTCCTTGTCCCTGGGCGGCTTTTCTGTTTCTCTCTCTCTTCCTTTTGTTGAGACAGCTTCTCCCTGGTTTGCTAAGTTGCTCAACTGGGCTGGAATGCGTGATCTTCCTGACCCAGCCTCCCAGCATGCTGGAATTATAGGCATGTACCACTACGCCTGGCTCTGTGCCACATCTTAAAGGAACCCTCTGCTAGGACCCAGGGACCCTCTGTGAGGCCCAGAGGAGGCATTTCCGCGGGCTGACGGAGACCACGGGGACTAGGCTGTTATTATCTGTGCTTCATTACCTAAAGGAGGTGGGAGAGCTTGGAAAACAGGAAGTTACCAGCAGCCAGTTCTCAGAACCGTAACCACAAAGCCACCTAAAAGCAAAACTCAGAACAGGGAACATGGGAGATTTCAATGGGAATTCTGTGTGCCTCATTGGGTGGCACAGTGACCGGATGTTCCTGATGCGACACCGCACACGGGGAGGTGGCACTTTATGGGACATGGTGGGCAGAGCCGTGCAGAGGGAGAAACCAGCAGGATTCCATTGTCTTGACCCAGCTCATTCCAATCTCTCTGACACCTTGTTCTTCTTTGACTGAGCTCAGAATGGGCAAGATTAGGCACAGCCCGCTCTTACCGCTCTTGGGATTTTATTTTTTAAGACTACACACACACCAATTGGGAACTCGATCACAGTGGGCTGTTGATGGGGTTTGCAAAAGGAGGAGTCACTCTTTCCCCCCAAGTTCCCATCCATTGTTGAGTAAACATTGTAAATCTGTAGCAGAGACAGACTGCCTGTACTCAAATTACCTCCTGCTACAATTTTAGCTTCAAGTTTTAATGTCCTCAACATGAATAACGTTGTATCCTGGCAAAGGTCTGATTAATGAGGAGACTTTGCCAACTTCGAGGTCGAAGAGTGGCCCTCCCACCCATTCCTTGATCTTTCCTTGGGGCTCAGCAACCATTTCAGCAAATTTCTCTGTTAAACACACAGGGCAGCTGAGTGCCGTAAAAGCTGAAGGATATGGCTGTTAACACGGGTGTCTCTAGGCAGGCCTTGCTGGCTGACAGCAGAGCTGCTCACGTTTGCCCCAGCAGCCCCAAATCGCCCATCGTTAGCTGCAGTGTCAGTCACAGTCACGCGCACCTTGCCGCACGACCCTGGCCATCTAGACTCTGCGAACGATTGCAGGACTGTGCGCTTCCCGGACAGTTGTGCGGTTTATACACCAACAGCAGTTCCCTGTGCCCTGCTTCCCTGCAAAGCGACCAGTGTCCACACAGTGGAGGACAAGGCAGGCCATAATCAGGAGGTGACCCAGATGGGCACCAACTGGGACGCATGGTGGTTTTTTCTTATCCAGATGTCGTCCATTCCCAGATTGGACTGTGAGCACTGAGAACAATCCCTGGGAATGAAGTCTGCTTGTTTCTTGAGCACGTAACGTGTGCTAGGTGCCCTCACCAAGAACCGCCAGGATATTCCCAGGACCTGCTGAGGCTTTGGCAAAGTGGCAGAGGGCCTTGGCACACTGATCTCGCTCACTGTGCACACTGACCCTGTGCAGTCCCTGACACTATCGCCATGTCTCTCTCTCCACTATAGCCGAGCTGAGGCTTATGGGATACCGCCGTTCTCCCAGGGACACAGGAAGAACCTGACTCTGCTCTGCCTCCAAACATGATACGCCTAGCAATAAGGCTGTTCTCTTTTCTCTCCCTGTACCGTGCCTACACGCGGTTCCTCCACATCTGCACGCACGCAAGTGCCCTCGTCTCCACGCGAGCTCTGTGGGGATCAGCCACCGACCACGAATCCACAACCAAACCTGGATTGGGCCCCACTGCAGGGACTTAGGATCTAGATTTTCTGTGATACTGGGGCCTGTACAGAATTAACCTTCACCTGAGTTTTGGCTGTCTTTTAAACCAGGGTTTGACAGATACTTTAAGCTTCTCAGGCATTCTTATCTGTAACAACTGCTCATCTCTGCCATTATAGCACAAAAGCAACCACAGGTATTATGTAAAGGAATGACAGTAGCTGTGCTCCAATAAAATGTTATTTAAAAACAAAAGCAAAAAGCAGGCAGCATGCCAGATTTGGCCTGGAGGCCATTGTTAGAGACTCCATGGTTTCTAACTCAGGCCGTCATTAAAAGTATTACTATGCCCCAGGGTTTCAGACGTGGGGTGTCTCCGCCTGACCTAGCTGGAGAAGACGGGGTGGGGGCAGTGAAAGTTCACCGAAGAGGATAAGGACCCCCGCTCAGTGCCAGGGCACTTGCTAAGCCCTCGGGCCAGGAAACAAAGCAAAACAACAAAGCCAGCTCATAGGGATAAAACAACAGATGGTCGGCTAGAAATGTGTTCTCTGGACTAGGAAGTTAAAAAAAAAAATCTCAGGCTAGGTGACTGAGCTGTTCCTGCTGGTACAGGATTTCTCAGGGCATTGAGTCTGATGACAAACTTGTGAGCCTCCAGGCAGCGAAGGCTATTCGAGTATTCAGAGCTGGACTTACGGAGAGGCCTCTGTAGGGGAGGATGTCTGCATGGTATTCTTGGGAAAGACTGACAGCTGACCACATTGACCAGCTTGTCTACATCTTCTCCACCTGTTCCTGCCTCAGGGGACCCACCTGTGCTGCTCTTACTCACAAAACATCCCACTTCATTTTCAGAGCCTCACTGGGTTCCCATTAGGGACTTTGGTGGCCCTGTCTCCCTTGGATCCATGTGGATGTACTCAGTTTGGGAGGGATGGGAGGGATGGGGTTGGGGTTGAGGGCATAGTGCGTCTTCTTATCTTTTCTTGTTTTCTTTATAGTTTTGGGAGCAGCAGCCAGGGCCTTTGCACTGAGCTACATCCCCAGTCCTCTTGTTATTGTTACTGAGATAGGGCCTAGCTAAGTGGGTAAGTTGCCCAGGCTGGGCTCAAACTCACAACCCTCCTGCCTCAGCCTCTTAGAGTACTGGGATTATAGGCTGCCACCACCAGTTCCAGCTTCTTTTCTTCCTCTTTATCCCCTTCCAATGACACCATGATTGGTAGGAGTGAACTCAGCAGTGACTGTTTCTTTGCAGAATGGAAAAGCTTCTCAAAGAAGGAGCTTCACCGAGAAAGCTAAGCATGGTGTGGACAAAGACTCAGGGACGGCTTGGATCTTTCTAGGCCTTTCTGGGGAGAGACGTACTGGGGCAAAGCTTGGGAGTTGAGTTAGGGGATGCCCTTCATAAAGCATTGGCTTTGGTTCCCAGCTCAGAGCCTGCACTCAGACACAAAGCAGGAAATAACAAAAAGGCTGGAATGTTCTACCCAGTCTGCAGAGACGCACAGCAGACAGAGCCCAGAGGTCAGCCTGCGGGAGGCCTTGTGGTCCAGGCCACAGTCAAGGGGTCTATAGCCTATTTTTCTCATGTAGGATTTTATAAGAAAGCTACATTCTTTTTGAGCTAAGATTTATTTTTTTTAAAAGACAAAGAGAATCGGGAAAAGCAATGTGAAGACTTGGGCCAATGTCAGTTTCCAAAACATGGTCAAGGGGTCTAGAGCCCTTTGTTCATCATGTCGGATCTCATAAGGAGACTTGTTTCTGAGTTGAGAGTTGTTTTCTGTCTCTTTCTTTCTTTCTTTCTTTCTTTCTTTCTTTCAAGACAAAGAGAATCAGGAAAAATGATGTGAAGACTCTGGGCCCAGTTTAGTTTCTGTTTCAATAAAATAGGTAAGGAAGGTGAAAATGTTGTCAGACTTGCTGGGCCTTGGTTACCACCTCTGCTGTTCATGCATTGCATATATGAGTATGTGTGTGCCCATGTCCTCTGGCTGACTCCTAGTAGCAATGACTGTGAAAACTAGCTCAAATCAAAACAATGACAAAAACAAACAGAAGCCCCAAATTACCTCCAGCTCAATTCAGCACCTGCAGACTAGCACTGCTATCTGCAAACTGTGTGTGTTACGAGTCACCTGCTTTCTTTTCCTGTACCACTGAGGACTTCTCCTTCTTGCTCTAGGACCCACTGTGGTCAGACTCCCATGTGAGGCATCACATTTCCAAGACAGCGTGAGTCCCCCACTGTCATGGCACCCAGTGCCAATTCCAGGGTGAAGCACCTACCCTGGTCACCGTTCCATCCAGGCCAGATGCTGCTTCTGCAGCCAGGTGCAGTAAGCCTTCCATGGTCAGGTCCCAAAACAAGGGGATATGAGGTATTTTAGAGAAGCCTCTGTGCTTTGGGCTATCCCTTCCTTCCAGGGCATCAGTCCACAGGAAGCCACTGTCTCATCAGTGAGATCTATGTATTCTCTGCCCAGAGAGCACAGGGCTCACTCCCTTCTCAAATGTGGGTTCCAAAACTTCATCCCTACAACCTCAGTCCCCAGCCATGACTCCCAGGAGGCTAAGAGAGCAATTCCCACCTCTGCCTGACCTGGGCAGGGATGGTGTCATGAACAGAGGGGACACAGGTAGACAAGGGCACTTTATGTCTCCACCCGAACTGGACTAGCTCTGCCATCCAAGGCCACTTGCCCACCCTCTTTTAGTCTTACTTTCCCCATTTATAAAAGGAAGGCAAGCCTGGTCCACATCCCGTGGGGCACTCTAGGGGGGAAGAGGAGCAGAGCCTGTGCAGGTCAGTGTCTGACGCAGAGGCTTCCAGGCTGTAGGTGTCAGAGCCTGATACCATCTGTCCATCCTGGGAGGCAGTGCCAGATACAGAAAAGCACGACAAGCCACTTAGAGGGGACCTTGACTTGATGTGCGGTGACTGAGTGTGCAGTTCAAGAAGTACTTAGATAGGGTGAACCAGGCTTCAGCCACCTTTTCACACCCCCTGCCCTGTGCTTGGGATACCCAGTGCCGTATGTTTTCCCGCTCAACATCATTCCATGCACATCTGTGGTATGACAGCAAGCTCTGTGTATACTGTGCTACTTAGGGCTGGCACCTGTAGGCACTCAGACAGGCTCCCTGAACTCCTGGGTTCTAGTTGGCACCATCCTTCAGGTCAGGGGCTCAGCTTCCCTGAGCCTCTGTTTCCACATCTGTAGCTGGCACTTGTGTATGCCAGGTCCAGCCTTAAGCCCTTGACAACACTGTTATTCAACTTTGCAATCAGCTCTACAGGAAAATATTGAGCTTCTTCGATTTTAAGGATAGGGATACTGAGGCACTGGACTTAATGAGCACATGGGGGAAAGGCCCAGAGCTGAGATTGGATCCCAGGGTGTTGTGTTTGAGAGCTTTCCCTCCCAACCACTGGTAGCTAGAACCGGTACATAGTAGGTATTTGTGGTTCCTAATGTGAGTGGAAGAGTAGCTGGTTTCCACATACACACACCCAAAACTAGGGAAACAGAAAGGAAGTGTGTGGGTATCTTCACGCTGGTGCTGCTTGGCTGCTGGGATATGCACAGAGTGTGGGGATCTCAGGGCAGCACCCCATTGTCTGCCCCAAGGGATGCCCAGTACCTCCTGCCCAGGATCGAAATGTGATTGTGTCACTGTACACACTTGGACCCTCAACTACCTGCAGCTTTTGGCCAGATACTTAGGGACAGTGGCTATTGTAGGAGCCTGGGGTACAGGTACAGAAGTTGGTAGGAGACCTGCAGGGCCCCAAAGGGAAAAGAAACTAAGATGCCCTTGTCATGAGCCGGGATCCCTTCCAGTCACTTCTGCAGGTCTTCAAGGCCTTACTGCATGGTTCTTTAAGAGGGGTCTGTGCAGAGGGAGAGAGGGCATGCAGGGGTAAGAAAGTGAGTGACCACCTCATCCTTCAACTGTGCTCAGAGAT
The DNA here is from genome assembly GCA_004027205.1 of Ctenodactylus gundi. NCBI lineage: Eukaryota > Metazoa > Chordata > Mammalia > Rodentia > Ctenodactylidae > Ctenodactylus > Ctenodactylus gundi. The sequence continues at coordinate 376,257 of PVKB01001182.1, read as the reverse complement.
CCTGGGCAAGGACCCCCTTCTGTCCCAGCCTCACTGTCCTTGGGACAAGGACTCTGTGAGTCAGCAGTATTCTCACTGGGAAATGAGGGCCTTAGTTCCTCATTTAAGACACATTCTAATTCCCAAGGCAGCTAAAAGCCCCAAGTTGCCCAACCCGTTCAGGGGAAGCCTGTGTCACTCATTCCCACACCCACCATGATTGTTGAGGTGGGAGCCTCCAAGCCCAGCCGGGAACACACTCTCAGTTCTTGGAGCCCACATGTCAAGGAGGAAGCTGCAATCCTGATGGCCCAGGAACATCTGTTCCCCATTTGTCATTATTAAACTCTGATGTCTGTGGGGACAAAGTTTGAACAACAGAAGGAAGCAAACCATGACAGGTCCCCTTTTTCTTTGGGACTTTTCTCTTCATCTGTAGAAAATCATTTCAGGAAATAGGAGCTGTTACCCTGTGCGTCTATACCACCTTAACAAGGGGTCTTGAAAGTGCCTCCCTCTCCTGCTTTGTGCCCCATGGAGCTGGGAGACATTTAAGGTCAACCCACTGAGCTGAAGTTGGAAGAAAAGGAGCCTTGCCAAACGTTTCATTTCCACTTGGATTTTTTTTTTTTTTTAAATCTATTGAAAGATACCTGTGACCCAAGATCCCCAATCTAGTTTATACTTCCTGTGTTTTGTAATTAAAATCACCACGGCTTTGGTGACAGAAGCTGCTGAGCCATTGGTGGCTCCCACTCTGATCGGGATATGCTATGATTAGGATCTGGAAGTCCTCCCAAACCTCACATGTTTGGAAAGGTTATTGGACCATGGATAATAGGACCAAGTGGGTTAATCCAGTGATGATTAAAATGGGGGAGGCCTAGCTGGAAGCGTCAGATCAGTGGAGGGGTGGCCTCCAGCCTCCTTGCTCTTCTTCCTAGCCACAATGGAATGACCGGTTTTCCTCTATCTAGGCCCTCCAGCAAGGCTTCCTCCATTGCTGACCTCGTATGAATGGACTGAGACCACGGAACTGTGAGCTCATGCAAATGTTTCCTCTCATAAGTTGTGGATGTTAGGTGTTATATCCCAGCAGAAAGAAAGTGACAGAGTACTTCTAATATGGGCCAGTTCATATGATCAGTATGCCAGTTACCAACCTCAGACTTCCAGAGTTCCAGTTCTTTGTCCCTCCAATCTTGGGCATTCCTAGCATGAGTCCCGAGCTGTGGGGCTCCCTGCTATGTCCGGAGCCTTTTAGGTGGGCACCCATTCAGAGCAGCGATAGGGAGCCCTATTGATCGAGTTTTATCGAGAGCGACCATATGGAGCCGAGGAAGGATGGCTGCTGGTCCTAGGAGACCCCAGCCATTTATTTCTTGAGATGTCCCAAGTTGGGAGATGTAGAGGCCATTTGCCAGAGGGAGGCAGAGGTTTGAGTTGATGTGACTCCCTGAGGTTAATGGGACTTCTTGGTTCCTCTCCAGCTTCTTGCTTTTCTCCTGTAAACCGCACTCATTTCCCATGCTGACTGCAACATTCTTGGTGTCTCTCAGCAACACAAATGTTCTCTCACATAGTTCAAGGGGTCAAAGCCCAAAATTGTTTTGACTGGGTAAAAGCCAAGGTGTCCATGGGCCTCTAGGGAAGAGTTGGTGTCTTTGTCTGTCCTGGCTTCTGGAGGCTGCCTTCAGTGCTTGGCTTGTGACCCCTTCCTCTAGCTTCACGCAGATCAGTCTACTAACCTGCCCCACCATCACACAGCCTGCCTTCCTTTGACCTTTTGTGTCCTTTGTATGAGGACCCCAGTAAGTACAAAATTACATTTAGGGCATATCCAGATACCGCAGGATGATATTCTCTGGTCAAGATCTTTAACTTAATCACATCTGCAAATTCCCTGCTGCCATGTAAAGTAGTACCCTAGGATCCTTGGGGTTTGTGAGTATCTTTGGGGACTGTTACCTAACCTTGCCCAGAAAGTCATAGTGAGGACATACGAGCTCCTTCTTCCCACACCCTGGAGAATTTCTCCAAGGAACCCAGCAACACGGGGTCAACTGGACTTGGTTAGAAGAGCAAAGTGTCTTCAGGGTGATTTGCATTTACTCTTGTCACAGGTATCTTGATTTCCTCTGGAACAGTATCCCTCTATTACACGGTGCCTTGGAGAGGGGTGGATCCAAGTGCCAGCTGACAGGGCCTAGAGGGCCTGGTCGTCCTCTCCTCTCATGCCATAACCACAGGTGAACAGGCTACCAAGTTCTGCCACTGGGATGCTGTTCACCTCAGTGACCTCTGATCCCATTTCTCTTCCGTCCTGCCCATTTTTGCCTTTCATATTCTCTGGCCTTCAGGCGTGCCCATTTCCAGACCCAGAGACAACCTCTTCATGGTTCTGAGAACTGCCAGTCTTCAACTCACATTGTGGGAAAATGTTTTTATTTCATTCTGGAAAATATCTACAAGTATTGCTAGGTCACATTGTAAGTGTGTGTTTTATGTAGAAGTCATTGCCCAGCAGTTTTCTGAAGTGATTATATATCACCACTGATAAGAGCTATCTAGTTGCTTTGTGTTCTTGCCAACATTTTGGGTGTCAGTCTATAATTTTGACCACTCTTGTGCATGAAAAGATGTTATTTTATTGTAAATTTAATTTGAATTTTCCTATTAATCACCACATTGTATATACCTTTGTATGTACTTATTGGCCATTTGTGAATTGCCTGTTCTAGTTCTTTGCCTATGTCTATATTGGCCTGTATATCTTTTAAATATTTATAGAAATTTTCATGTAGCCTGAATAGAGGCCCTTTACCAGTGAAATGTTTTGTGAATTTTCTGTTGTTTGTCCCTTTTTCATGTTTGTTTTATTCCAGGAGAAGAATTTGATTAAAAAAAAAATTAGTTTAGCATGTAGAAGTGTTTCTGATTCATGCGTTTGATGTTCTAAGAAATCGGTGCCTAAACACCAGATTGCAAAGGTCTGCTATGTTTTCTTCCACAAGTTTCACAGATTGGGGCTTTTATGTTTAAGTTAGTATTGATAAGTCTAAATGTGTGCTATTTAATTTCTATTGGGAGATTTTTGTCTTATTATTGTTGATTTCTAGTGGTCGTGTGGTCAAAGAAGACATTTTGTGTGACATCACATAGACAACAAGAAAAAGATAGTAGTTACCTTGTGAACAGATTACAGAGAAACAAAATGGTGGTCTTTGATATTTGCTCACACAGTTCCCATGTCAATGTCATCTTGCCATGTGGAAGATTCAAGTTTCTATTATGGCATTTCTCTTCAACCTAATTGATGTTCTTTTGTATTTCCTATGGATAAATTCTCTCACTTCATTTTACAGAGAGTGTCTGTGTTACCTTCATGTTTTGAAAGATATAGATTATTGACCATAGAATTCCAACAATTAATGTTCCATTGTCCCGGACTCATTGCTTCTGGAAAAAAATATGCACACGATTCTTCATTTGACACCTATATGTAATGTGTTATTTTTTTCTCTGACTGCCTAAGATATTTATCTTTCTTTTTAATTTTCAACAGTTTGGCTAAAATGTGCCTGTGTGCCTGTGTGTGGAAATGTTTTCATGTTCCTCAGAGTTTATTAGGATCCTTGGGTTCATAAGTTTGTGCTTTATTTTCCCAAATGTAAGATAGTTCAAACAATATTTTCTCAATATTTTCTTTTTTCTTTTCTGAAATTTCAATTGTACATCTGTTAAAGTATTTGATACTATTCTGAATGTCACTTATAGGCTTTAATATATATCTTTTATATATAAATTGAACTTGGAGCCTTGCACTTGATAGACAAATGCTATAAACAGCTGTGCTATTCCTCCAGCCCACTCTCTTTATATTCTTAAACTGGTTAATTTCTACTGAACTGGTTTCCAGTTCACTGACCCTCTATACGGTTGCTTGTAATATAGTGTTAGACTTATCCACTAAATTTTTCTCTCTGTGTCTTTCGGTTCTAGAACTTCTATTTAGTTCAATTTAAAAATGGTTAATTGCTCACCTGCAATTCTGATCTGTTCACTTATTATGGCAACATTTTCCTTTATGTCTTTTAATATACTTACAACTGCCACTTAACATGCCTTGTCTGCTCATTTCAAAAATGTTGAGCAACATTTTCTTTAATTATGAGTCACTTGTTTTCATTTTCTTGCATGTTTATAAATTTTTATTGCATAAGGTTTTCATAGATGATAGTTTTAGAGACTCTAGAGTCTATCATGCCTTGACAACATCAAGTAGTTGACTATGGCATAGCACCTTGAGGTAATAGATGCTTAATTTTATATTTTCTGGAGAAGGTTTATTTAAAATATTTTCTGAACTGAGGGAAATTTTTTAATCCCAGGGACTCAGGGATTAGTCCTAGGTATGACACCCCTAGGATTATAAGGGTATGCTCAAGATATTTACAAAGGCTCCTTTTTTAAAAAAGGTAGGATTCAAACTCAAATCCTGTCTCCCAATCAGTGAATAGGAGTTGAAATCTCTTATCATCTTTGAAAATTTTTAGCTCCTTTCAGTATTTTCCTCTCAATTTCCAATTGCTCTTATAGCCCTGACTTCTGTCCTTTGACATCTTCTGCAATAGACTACCAGCTGTCTACCTGGCACACTGGGGAGAGCCTTGGATGAAAATAGCACAGGCTTAGTTCTTACCTAGCCCAGTTCCTTCTTTCAAAGGTCAAATTCCAGTTACTGTCTACTTCTGGTTGCTCTTAAAGCTTTGAATTGTGTATGTGTGCATGTGTATATGCGTGTTTGTTCAAAGTTTAGAAGCCTTAATTGCAGGAACATTTGACCAGTAGGAACCACTCCACCAACGTCAGAGTGGGAAATTCTATACTCATTTTAAAGTTTAAAAAGAAAATTGGAAAACTG
>PVKB01001182.1:287899-371254 GCA_004027205.1 Ctenodactylus gundi | reverse complement strand
TAGCTTCCTGAGGCCTAGAGAGACGGAAGCACTGCCCGGGGTCACGTGGACTAAGCCTCACTGTGGATACAGAGTTCAAAAACCAGAATTGAGCTTAACGATGAAACAATGATACTACCATGTTCCAGAGAGAAAAGTATGAAAAGGTAAAATGAGGGAAGAGAGAGAGAGAGAGAAAGAGAGAGTGAGAGAGAGAGAGAGAGAGAGAGAGAGAGAGAGAGAGAGAAGAGGCATTATAAAGAAGGCTACAATGACTGAATTCAATAGGTCGGCCTGGTTGTTTGAAGTGCTGTGGTCCCTTTTCATTAACACACCCAAGAAGAATAAACTACTTGAAGTCCAGTGAATGGAGTTTGATGGAGCCCAGAACCATTAGATCTCACCAGGTTTTCCTGTCTTTGTCTCCAGAGTGAGCAGATTCACATCAAGCCCCTTTTATTAGTGTTCCAAAGGCAAGTGCCTCCCTCCTGTAATCACCAGGAAGGGCAGGAAGGAGGGCAGACACACACTGCTCTTGCTCTATAACTTCTCCAGTGTCTGGCACATGTTGCATATGCCTTGGTGTACACTCACCACAGCAAAACTGAGGTTTATTTCATCACATTTTTTTTCCCAGAAAAATCAAGGTCCCTTTTGGGGCAGCAATTAGGAAACCGCGGAGAGTTTCATCAAAGACAGAATACTTCAAAGAACACACGTCAACCTTTAATTACCTCCATCTGGACACTCTTGGCGCATTTTGCTGCATGTGTGTGAGTATGTGTGAGAGACTACATGTATGTGAGTGTGTGAAGCTGTGCAAGTGCGTGAGATTGTATGTGAATAAGGTGGAATGTGAGTATGTGAGGTCAAATGTGTAACACTGAATATGTATAAATGTGTGGGGTTAAATATATGTGCCTGAAATTGTATGTCAGTGTGTGAGTTGCTTGTATGTAAATGAGCGAGGTTGTGTGTGTTTGTTTGCAGGTGTGAATGTGTGAATTTGAGTGGGGGTGTGTATGAGATTAAATGTGTGTGTGATGCTGCATTTGCCCGAGTGCGTAAGATTGCACCTACAAATGTATGAGGTTGTGTATATGGGGCATGTGAGGTGAGTATAAGAGAGATTATGTGAGGCAGTAAGAGCACGTGAGTCAGCTGTGCACACCCTCTGTATCTCAGGGGCATTTTCTTTCTAATTGCAGTTGTTCTCATGAGGCTGACCAGCTGGCAAGGACAGGCAAGGCCAGGACACACCTTCCACACTTTGGAAGCTTGTCACCAGCAGCCCAGGTCTCAGTCTAATCTGCTCTGTCTCAGAGACCTGGAGTTGGGGCGACTAGATCCCTTGGAGCTGCTGGCAGGAAGGAGGAAGGAGTCTGCTCCAGAAGTGGAGGCTCCAACCTCCAGGAGGCCTTGGCCTCAGCCCCAGCTTGTAGGCACAAGCCTTCCTGCTTGTTTTCACATCCAGCCACATCAGCCTTAGAGCAGGGGGAGACTTCAGGGCCCTACATCTTGGCTCTACAGTCAGGACTAATGTCTGAAAAGAGTCTGAGAATTGTTCCATGAGGGGCCTTGGCCATGCGAGATAGCTGGACGGAAACTGGCTGTCAAACGGAGGGGCAGGACAGGCTTCCCTAAGGGAGTGGCAGAGGGTAGCTTGGGCCTGGAGCTGGGGTCCTCCGCCTTGGGTGAGAAGTCCAGGGTGCAGACAGCAGGGTCCCGGGGAGGCTGTCTTTTCTGTCATGGCCCCATGTGCTCTATGAAAGTCCTCTCCTTCTCTGGGGCCTGCTCTGCCATGAAGGTCAAGGCACGTACTCAGGGACCCCTCCAGGTGTGTGACACTCAGCCTGAGTTCAGGGCCAGCTGGGAAAACCCAGGGCTGGAAAAACCCAGAGCTGCTTCTTGTGGATCTGGCAGGAAGGGGCTGCTCCTCATGCCAGGCCCTTAGCAGAGATGGAAGTTTCCAGATGGGGCTTTTGATCCCACCCCTTGGCTGGTTTTCTTTCTCTTTCCTTCGCTATTGTCCTGCTTTTGTCTCTGCTTTGTTCTTGTTGTTGTTGTGACACTTATAGGAATTCCATGGATGGTGAGAATGGGACCAGGAGGCATCTGAGACTTCAGACTGCCCATTTGGATCTGAGGATGTGGGATGTATTTTCTTTACTTTCATTTGAGCTCTTCAACAAAAACATTTGAGAATCTAGGTGTGCTAACCATGTATTGCAGAGGTACAGAAATGTGTGTGGACTTGTAAGCCATGCTGTCTGGTTTGGTTCCAACCCCAGCATGCACATGCTGTATACTATTGGGCAAGTTAAATTATCTGGGCTCCAGCATCCTCCTCAAATAAGCATGAGTACCCACCTCAGAGTGTTGTTATTAGAATTATAGTCGGTATTATATATAAAATTTGCAAGTGGTTCCTGGAAGGTAGAAATCGCTGTTCAGTGTGATCCATCTTTGCTTTCATAATTATTATTTTTGCTTTCTTTCTTTTTGTTCATTGCAGATTTCAATTTCTAAATGAGCTCTCAATCTCTTTATTAGCAGGATGTGAGGAAAGCCAGAATCTGCCTCCCCTGACCCAGCCTTGGCCTGCATGGATCCTGCATCCCGGCTTTTCCTGGAGCCACAAATCCAAGCTGTTTGCTGCTATGTCTAGGTAGGACTGTGGGCTATAAGGTGGATGTGGGTTGGGCTGCCATATTGTTTTTCAACTTATAAGGCATCTGTGTAACTTTTCATCATCCACAACAATGGTATTTTTTTGGTTTTAAGTGCTGTCTTGAAGATTCCTTTATGCGTATTGTATAGAAGCTCAAGTAGACCCTCTACCACTTATCTGAAGACCAATTTCCTTCCTGGAAGGGACAAATGTGCTGCTCAAGCAGCCTCAAGCATGGACATTTAACCCAAAAAAGTCTAGTTCCAGAGTCCACATGCTTAGACTCTGGAATACTCCAGGAGGACCAACTCAGTGATAGCTTACATCAGACCTGTTTAGCCTGAAATTTCTTTTCCTACAAATCTGGGGGATATATTTCTCCGTCTTCCCTGCATACTCTTACCTTTCTATGGAGAAAAAGAAAATACAGAGTCTCCTTCATCCTGTACTGGCCACTGTGGTGCAAGCCATGGGCCAATGTAGCCTGGGGTTGCCAGTAGCCTCTGGGAGGGAGTGTTGTATGGTTCTGGCTTCCCCCATCTGGGTGTGGTCTCCTGTTTTGAAAAATGGGGTCATCTGAAGGAAGGATTCACTTGGGTTTTCTCCAGGCTCTTTCTGTTTCTTAGCATCTATTAACTAGATGTGTTTTAATGGTATTTAGATGTAGGCACAATGGTGAGCCCACACCATGGTAGAAGTGGAGGGGGCAACATCAAGCCAGCCACATGGAGCTTGGGCCTAGTAGGTGGGGACACAAGAGCTCTGAGGAAGGCAGCTGGGCCTGTGTCTGTCTTGTGTCACATCTAGCTGTGCTTTCCAGACCCCCAGGGACAAGTAAGTACCCAATAAGCCTGTGAGTGGTGACCCTGTAATACAGGATCTTTTGGCTCTCCATAGTTTTGTTTTGTTGTGGTTTTTTTTTTTTTTTTTTTTTGTCCCCAAACTGGGAATTTTAAGCCATAAGATGAGGCAAAATTTCCCTGGAGGACTCAATATAGCTATTTACATTTTGAGTGAAAGAAATCATTCAAAAACTCTTGCCACTGTTTTCTAAATAGTCTCTAATGCGAAAGGAGGTGGCTCAGCTACAGCCTAAGGCATTGCTGTCTTCCTGTTCGTCATCTTCAGGATGATGGTGACAATGAAGATGTGACAAAGACAGTAGAAATCACAAGAGCTACTTCCTCCCAGTGACGAGATGATATTTGTGGGTACCTGGGACTAAGTACTCTCCCAAGAAGTTGTCCCTGTGGTTCCCAAACCCCAAAGCTTCATGTAAAATAGTGACAAAGAGGTTGCCTATCAGTTACCTAGCAACTGCTAGTTTCTAGCAAAGTTGGACCTAGCAGTTGCCTAGCAACTAGAAAAGTTGGACCACACAGTTGAGTTGCCTTTAGTGTCCCTCAACTTCAGAAATTAAGCCCAGCCACCACGGTCATTGCTTAGATCAGGAACAGGGGGTGTCAACTCCAGAAACATAACCCACCACCCACTGCGTTGAACTTGGAAGTGAGAACAGAAATATTCACTTTCATGGGGCCTGCAGACAGACTATTCTTGCAATGACAGTCATAAGATAGGACTGCTGTTTGGTTGTATAACCCGAGAGCCTCAACCCAGTTTTTTCTTGTACACCCCCAAATTTTTATACCTCTTTTCTCCCTGGAGCGACGCAGGATTTCGGTGCCCAGAAAGCTCAGCGCGTCCTGTCCTGCTTTGGGTGGTGGTTTCCCTCACACTGCCCTGATTTTAATATTTCCTACTTTCTTCTTTCTCCTCCTTCCTTCTTTCCAGTCTATATTTTTCCAAAGGCGGGGAAGTGAAAACATCGGGACACATAGACGAGCATGGTTTGGTGAAAGGGTAGTGATGGGCTTTAATCTCTTTTTGTTTGTTTATTTGTAATTCTAAAATGTTTACATGAACATTCATTGTGTTTATAATCAGAAAAAGAATTCAACAAGAAGCAGACCTAGCAGTTGAGTAATTCAGCGGGGTGTTGGCTATGGGTCTGGCTTTCTTGAGGCTGGTCAAAGCTCTCTCTTCTCCGTGATTCCAGAGATTGTTGGGGCAACAGCTCAACCACCACATCTCACCTCCCCAGAGGATTAATTTTCTCCAGAGCTGCAGACCTCTGAGGACCCATGGTGAGAGGGCTTTTTTGCTTTGGAGACCTGAAGTCTCACTGGCTGCTGGTGCCCATGCACATAGCCCCACGCCACCCAGGGCCACCACTGTGTCAAACAGGGAACCTTAAATACCTATCCCCAACTTCAGAGATCAGCACCCCAGCCTGGATGGCTCCCTTCACTCACGGCAGCCAAGATCATCTCTACAGGGTACATTTTCTGTGCAGTGTGTTTTCTTTGTCTGGTAGCTCATAAAATTTCCCCATCTGCCCTGGGCCTCCTGGTCTTTAATCTCAGCCCCTGCTGGAGCTGTCCCTATTACTTTTTAATTATACCTCTTCTTTTTTAATGGAAGTTTCCTATTGAATTTTTATGACAGTATAGAGATGTGGCTAGACTCCAACAAAAATGAAATCTTTATGGAATAGTCGTTTCTGTCCTGGAGCCTCCTGACAAATGCTCTGTGGCTGTGCACGTATATGTACTTGTTGGGACTGGGGGCAGTGGGCCAGGTGGCAGGCAAATGGGCTGGTTATAACTGTAGCATTATGGCGGCTGAGGAGGAGGTGCAGCTCAGCCAGGAGAAGGGTGATGGGAGATACGCAAAGCCAGAAGCAAGTCTTTCTTGAGTATGATTCCTTTCCATGTTGTCACCTGGAGGGGCACCAATTCCTTGTCCCAAACACCAGGGTTGGCTGCACAGTCACATGCACGCAAAGGCACACTCTGTCACTCTGCGTTCTGTGCTTTCTGCCTCGGCCCCCAGCCTGGCCAGGGAAGCCTCTGTCCTCTGCTAATACCACCCTTGGTAGCCAACTGGGCCAGTAGACCTGGACACAGTCCCCTACACGGCGAGCTGCATGAAGTGTGGTCTGAGAGGCTCCCCGTCTGCAAATGTCCCCAGTGAGTCAAAGCCAAGGCTGCTGTCAAGGTTGCAGTAGGCACAAGTGCTGGATGGGAAGGGCACTACTCATGTACAGACAGGCACTGGGGCAAGCCACCAGGAGTATGGGGCCAAGGGCTAGGCACTGGGATTCCATAGAGTCTTTGCCCATTTTCTGTTGTTAATAACATGATGATGTGGACCAGATCAATTATTTTTTAAAAAGACATTTATTTTGGCTCATAGTTCTAGTGCAAGAACAAGAGGCCACATCTGGTGGTGACTTTCCTGTTGGCAGAGTGCCAAGGCTGTGCAGGTCACATGATGAGATATAGGGCAGTAGGGGTGTGTGTGTATGTGTGTGTGTAGGTGTGGCTGGGTGGGCATGTATGTGTTCTGATCTCTCTTCCTTTAAGCCATCAGGATTCAATTATGATGGTCCAGCTGATCCTAATCACCTCTCAAATACCTGTTCCCACTAAGCACCTCAGTCAGATCAAGCTCCTGCCCTCTTTATACCTCACAACGAAGATTAAACTCCAGTATATATTCTGAGGTTAAAAAAAAAAAACCGCTCAGACTGTAGTGCCCAGTCATGGTCCATTGTCCTACATTATCAATATTCCTGAAGGAGTGAACAGTAATTGGATAACCAAATGAGAATATTCTGATTGCGGCGAGGGTCTCTGGAAAACAGGGAAAAACAAAGAGGAACAGAGGCTCTCCTGTGGGCAGTGGTCAGGGAGGTTGCCCACGGGAGCAGTGTATAGAGATGAGACAGAATCTCTAGGAGTCGGCATGTGAGATCCAGGCAAGAGCGCTACCGAGACAGGTACCAGTGTGCGCAAAGGTCCCGATGTGCGATGTGTTTGTCTAATCAAGATACAGGAGAAAGGTGAGCATGGTTGGGTGGTGACAGCCATTAGGAGAGTAGAGAAACGCTCAGGTCAGGTTAGGGGTTTGCAAGCCTTGTTGATTAACAAATGTCTAACGATGCCATTTGGATTGCTGTGTAGAGAGTGACTTGTAGAATTAAGATGTTAAGTATTTGGAGCCAAGAAGAAGGCAGTGCCATGTTCCCATTCTCTGGCAAGGAGCAAGGGAGGAGAAGGAAGATTATTGTTTCATTAGGTTGTTTAGATTTTGAGCTGTTTTCTTATGCTGCAAGACCTAATTCAAAACTTGGCCTTGGCCTAAGTTTTGAGGACAGCTGAGAATAGATAGTTAAGCTTGGCTGCCTGCTGAGAATATAGTCTCTGGAGGGGGTAGCGCACTGGAGCCTACTCGTGAGGCTCGGAGTCTCCTCTGAGTGTGCCAACTGTCTGCACAGTAGGAGGGAGAGTCACTAAGTGTCCTAATGAGGGAGAAAATGAACAGCAGATGTCACGTGGCAGTCTCCCTCCCATGTGTTGGGCTCCATAACTAACATAGTTGCCCTGGAAAAACACTTGTGCAACCTGGGACCAGAGGCATGCGGGAAGTTGCCCAAGATCTCACAGCTACACAGAGGCAAAGCTGGGGTTGGAGCTCAAGTCAGTCCAAGTCCAACGCTTTTGCATGTATTACCCACACCATGGCATTGCACATTGTCCATGTGCTGAGTGGAGCAGTGGTCACCTCTAGCAGGAGCTGTCATGCTTCATAAGACCTTTTGTAAGATCAGTGATATAGCTTAGATCTAAAACGTTCCCCAGATGTTTCATGTGTTCAGAGGTGGGGCTGTTGGAATGTAATTGGATCAGGGGGTACTGCACTCATCAGTCCGTTGCTAAGTCACTGAAGGCATGACTGGAAGGGTGTGTTCTTGTCCCCAGCCCTTCTCCTGTTTTTCTGCTTTCTGTCCACTATGAGAGGAGCAGCTTTCACATCTTTCTACTAGGCTATCTCTGCCTTGGAGCCAGCCAGGGACTGAACCTACCGGAAACTATGAGCCAAATGAAGCTCTCCTCCTTTAAGTTGTGAGTGTTGAGTGTTTTGTCCCAGCAGTAGGAAAGCAGACTAATATAACAAGAAACCTTAGTGGAGTGAAGTTGGGGCATCATGGGTTGAACCTTGTGCCATCAGGGTTCTTTCTAGAACCTTCCAGACATTAAGTCTTGAGCACAGGGCCCACTTGAGTGCCACAAAGTTTCAGACCCATCCTTGACCTGCTATAAAAAAAAATCAGCTCCCAGATTAAGGAAAAAAGCTGTAAAACCACAATTAGTAATTGAGATCAATAACGAGAAAGAAAAAAAAATAAATGTTTTTTAACTTTCATTCATTTCTTCTTTGATACTCAGTGCTTCCTTAGACGGGCTCAGGCTATGACCTGTGACATTCTCCTTCCACTTGAAGGACTCCTTCAAGAGTCCCTGCAGGGCAGACATGAATGCCCTTTGTTCTGTTCCTCTCAGAGGAATTTTTATTTCTCCTTCACTTTTTAAAAATTAATACTTTTAGTTTTGAATTAGTCCTCGATTTACACGCAGTTGTAAGAAGTATGTGAGAAAGATCCTGTGGGTTTTTAACCTGTTTCCTTCACAGGCAACATCTTGTAGAATGATAGGTGTAATGTCACAGCCGGAGCACTGACATTGATGCACTTTACCTGTGCTCATCATGTGTGTGCATTTAATTCCATGCAATTTTATCCCACCTAGAAATTTGTGTTTCTGGGACCGTACTCAGGATATGTTCACTTCCACCAGTGCATGATTCCTATTGTTGCCTTCTGCTCATCTTTAACCTGTGACAAGCAGTCACCTGTTCTCCAGTTTTATAATTTTGGTATTTTAAGAATATTGTATGGAAGGAATCATGGCATGTGTGTCTTTTTGCTCAGCATAATTCTCTGGAGGTTCATTGCATGTTTGGGCAACTTGATATATGATGCTCTTTTTCTACTAACAAGTTGTATCCCTCACAAAGAGTAGAAGGTCACAGGTGCACAATCGCACCCACAAAAACTTCCCAAGAAATTTGTAGCAGAGCCCTATTCTCCAAGAAGCCTGGAAGACTCTTTTCTTGTTCTGGGAGAAATAAGTGACACATGTTGACTCATCGCTTGCCCCATCTCACACACACATGCACCCTCACATACACATGCTCAGGCATGCACTCTTTTGCATACATGTACACATACAAGGATGCCCTGATGAAAAGGCCAGCCCTGGCCTGCAGCGGTGTGTGAGAGAGCTTGTTCCCCTCCTTCCCTGAGCAGATGTTCCTGTTACCGTAAGGAGTGGCATTTCCTTATGCAAATACAATATCAATAACTCCTGTCCACCAGCAGCACCTTTACCCACATACACCCGAAAGGCTGGAGGACAAGGGGACAGAGCCATCTATTCCTGGCATCCCCAAATTGGAACTTGGAATCTGCTGTCCCGTAGGAATCATGAGTGGGGTAATGGGAGTTTTAGGATTAAAGCTTGATGAACAGTCACAGGACTCCACCCCCAATACACTGTGTGTATGAGAAAATGCACCTTAATGTCCATCATATAAATGGATTTACATGGGTTTGGATTTTATATAAACTGTTAATACTGTCCTACTCATGTACGCTACAAGTTTAAAAAAAAACAAAATAATCAAGCATTAACCATAATTTTTTACTTGATAGTTTTTTTCTTATAAGAATGGTATTATATTGCACAAACTTTTTTGAATCATTTGGTTTGTATTTTTGTTTGGTAATTGTATAAGGCAGAATTCTAAATATAGCCTCTCAAGAATCTATGTATAATCTTTAGAACCTAAAACTGTGATAAGTTATCACACCATGAATGTGTTTCCTTAGATGATGAAAGAAACTTTGTAGATTTAGATAAGCTTGTTTATTGGTTGACCTTAACCTGGGGAAGGTATCCTCCATTGTCTGGGTAGGTCCACAATAAACAATCCCACGTGCCCAGAAAGGGATTTCAGAAGTGTAAAAGAAATTTGATACAAACTTGCTATTTTGAACAGGGAGGAGACACAAGCTAAGGACAAGTAAGCAGTCCAGCAGCTGGGGTGAACCCAGGCCAGCCAGGAGGATATCATATAGAAATGAATTCTGAATACTTTAACAGATTTATTAGTAAATTCTTCCTGGGGTCTCCAAATAAAAGCTTAGGATTTCAGCCTTGTGTGGCCTGAGTAGAGGACCCAGCTGAGCCCATCTGGACTTTGATCTATAGAACTGGAAGGTAATAAATGAGCGGAGATCAATTGCCAAGCAGCATTAGGAAACCAACGGAGTAATACCACAAATATTTTCCCTGCCGGTGACCGTTCTGATGCCTGTTTTAGTGGCTGCAGAGTATTCTGTTATGTGGATGTCTCTCATCTTTGAGTGTCCCTCAATGATGGTCCCTGAATCACCATGGGTTTCCCACCCACATGAGTGATGAGAGTCCCCTATGCATCTTGCTTTCAATTTCCTGAGGAAAAGTGTGCTAAGATTCATCTTTTCTACCCATGGGTCACAGCCAGAGCACAAGAGTCTCACTATTTCTGACACATATTTAGCCTTGCTACCCCATGTCCTGGCTTTACACAGCTGCTTTGCCCTGACCCTAACTGACCTTCAAAAGATACACTCTTAAAAAGCAGATCCTCCGAACTTCCACTTTAGGCCAAGGAGATTAATAGAATCCAAATCTGTCCTCTCTCATGAATCAAAAATATGGCCAAAATACACGAATGTACACAGTTACTAGAGGTAATCAGTGAGTTTTTAGATATGGTTTAATACATAAGATCACAAGAAAAGAAGTCAAGTGTACTTCTGTGATTGACAGTGAATAACCAGATACTGAAATAAAAATGTCACTTTTATTAGCCTTAGACATAGAAACTATTTAGAAATAAATTACATAAAGGATGTGAAAAATCTATATACTAAAATTACAATGTATTATCAATAGGAATTAAAATCTGAATAGAAAGACATATCACGTTCTGAGTCAAAAGACTGTGTTATAAAGATTGTAATTCTCTCCAGATTGATATGTGAAATCAATGCAATTGCAATAAAATTTTTTCTAATGTCTTTGGTTTTATGCAAATTGATAAACTAATCCTAAAATGTAAGCGAACAAACAACAGACATGGGATAGCCAAAGTGACTTTGAAAAAGAAGCACAAAAATAGGGGATTAACATTAGCTGATTTTGGTAATTTTTAAGACAACCCTTTATATTGAATTTAGTGCTCACATAAATTTTCTTATAGAATTAGCTGTACTGAAAATATGATGACAAATTAATTCTGAGCAAATAAATTTTTATATTGTTTTATATTTAATAATTTTTAGTATATTTGTATATGTATGACAACCCTTGGGACACCCTGAATATACACACATATAAAATTAAATAATGACTAAATTATATATGTACAATTAAGTATATATGGAGCATAGTAGACATATCTCCAGAATCCAGTGGAGTTTCTAATATCTTATGGATCTTTTACGAGCAAGAAGTGGTTCATAGTTCTCTACTCCTTAAGTGAGCTGCGCACAATGACTTCATTCCCAAGAGGATAGGATGGGAAGGGGGGGTGGAATTTTTAGTGGAGAGGCTTAGCAAACCCTACCTCAGCCAGATAATCAAGGTCAATATCAAGGGTGAGGTCACACTGAGGGTATGTATTTTTGACATAATATGTTGAAAGTGATACCTTCCCTCTGTGATTTTCTCTCAAAAAATTTATAACCCAAACCTAATCATGAGCAAAACATCAAATGAGTCCTAATTTAGGGACATGTTGCAAAACACCTGACCAGTACCTCTCAAAAACTGTCATAGTCATTAAAACCACAGAAACTGAAACAACCGAAAGGAACCTGGGAAGACATGATGACTGAATGTGATGTGGGATTCTATGCCAAAAGAAGAACAGTGGTAAAAACTAAGAAAGGTGAATAAAGCATGCACTTTAGTTGGTACTATTGCACCAATATTAGCTATTGATGGTGATCAAGGTGACATACTAGTGTAAGATAGTTACTGCAGGGAACTCCGGGAGTGATGTGCATGAAAACTCTCTGGACAATTTTCTCATCTTTTCTGGAAAATTAAAACTATTCTGGGTTTATGTCTTGAATGGCCCCCATAAGTCTCATGTGTTTCAAGGTTGTGGACTGTCTATGGGTATCGGATACTATGTTATTAGGATGCAGGGCCTGGTCAGGAGGGGCAGACTACTGAGGGTATGGCCTGGAAGAACATATGCATATTTACTCTTGCCCCAGCTTCTCCCCAACCCTGGTCCTTCCTCTTGCAGTGCCGTGAGCAACCATTCTCCGCCAGACCCTTCCGTCATTATCAGCTACCCATGAATGGACTGAGACCTCCTGAAACTATGGGCTAAAGTTAACCTTTCCTCCCTTAAGTCGTGAGTGTTGGGTATTGAGTCACAGCAACAAAAAATTAACTAAGACACATTCTAAAATAAGTTTACTGTGAAGATAAGGACAATCCATCTATTTTCTGTTTTTTCCCTTTACCTTCCATTCTTCTCCCCCCTTCTTCCTACCCCTTGCCCTTTCCCTTTAAAAATAATAGCATCAGCCATTGCAACCCATTCCAAGGGTGGGAAGCTGAGCTACAGTGATGAGTTGAGTGAAATGAGTCAGGTGCAGAAGATTAAATATGTTAAATATTGCATGGTTTCTCTGATATGGGAAACCCAAAATACAGGCATTCTATAGAACCACAGGGTGTGATAGTGGGAGTTAGAGGGGATGAAGGGGGTGTGAGAGGGCCAAAAATGGGGAGGGATTGTACAGTTCATGTGATGCATATGTGCACAAAATACTCAAGTTCATTGTAAACATTATGTATTGCATATATATACTAATAAAATGGTGGATAAAAAATAGTAGCATCACCCACAGGCCCACTACTTTCCATGTCTAGAGCTCCTCTCTTGCACTATTCTGCAGAACCCTGGCCACAGCACTTTTGGGCGCATGTAAAATGCTTCAGCTCACAAGTGGGCAGGCATCCCCATTTCCTGTCTGTCCCGATTCTGGCTCTAATGGTCATCAACCTGCCAGAAGGTCCCAAGTAGAAGTTTCCCATTCCTGTAAGTGTGAATTTAACTTGTCTCCAATACTATGTGGCTTGATGTGGCCTTGCTATTGAACAGAGTCACCTGTTGCATGAATTTGAATATGCCAGAGAGAGTTTATCAAATTCCAAAGGAGAAATTACATCCTGTGGGGAAAATACCTAAGGTAGGCAGCCATTTTGTATGTGTTACCAGCTGTGCTGGACCCCAGCTGCGTACCTGTGGGTGCACTGTGGCACTTGAGTGTGCGCAGAGGCGCTTCTGCTGAGTAGGCTGCTGAAACTTTGAAGGGGATGAGACTTCAGAGAGCTGAGGAGCCTTGAACCTCCCTTGATCCCCCAACCCTGACCACAGCCCTTCTCTTGATGGAAAACATGTGTTCAGCTTCAAACAGGGAGGCTCCATTCCATGCCAGGAGGACTGTTTTGCTTTAAGCTTCCTCAGTGGTTAGAAACAGATCCATCTCTAAGATTTGCGCAGCACTTTGTAGGCAAGTCGGTCCTCCCAGTCACAGCCGTGGATCGGTGAGGCGGAGCAGGGGCCAGGGTCTCTGCCACTCAGCGACGGGAGCAGAATCGGGGAGGTCTGACTGTGCTGGGGTGGGCTCGTCCAGTTGCGGAGACGATGCCTGAAGGTGCCTGGACTTCCATGGAAGCATGTTAAGCTTAAGCTAAAATGTTCAGAAGCCAAGAGACAGAACCTTCCAGAACAAGTGTGTGAGTTGACTTCCCATCCCTATGCCGGCCATCCTGAAAACCTCTTCGTGTGCACCATCAACAGCTTCTCTTCAAGCCAGAACATCCAGATTCCAGGTTCCCTTCTGCCGCCTTGCCAGCTGGGTGACCCTGGGTGAGTCATGTGGCTTCTACAGGCTGAATGATTTTTAAAGACTCTTCCAGCTCTAATTGATCTTTTATCACTGAGCTACTAGGGAAATTAGCGATATTTAAGACTCTTGCAGGTTTGGTCCAAGGCAGGAGAAATATCAACGCCTGTACAGAGGCCGACCAGATGTCTAAGTAGAAAGGATTCAGGTGCTGAAAGAGATGACAATACCAAAGAAGCACAAGAAATTCAGCTTGAATCAAATTCCAATAAATCTTTATTGACTCACTTCCACATACAGGTCACTAAACTCATGGGGACAGGGGTGCGTGAAAGCTTAATTCTCTCCCTGGGAAGAGCACATTCTACCGGGTGCATTAAATAATGTTGAGCCCTGGGGAAGGGGGCGTGGAAATAAACTCAAGACTTGCATATATAATAGAAAACTATGGGGAGCAGTGAGGCTGAAATAGAGGATATATAGGGAGCGAGTGTAGAACAGCTGAGATTTCAAGAACAGAGCCACCCAAGGGGGAAGAGCAGTGTTCAAGTATCAAGGCGAGCTGTAGGTACCAAAGCCCGATTCCCAGGAGGAGCTGCTGGGGGTTGGGGCGTGGTGGAACACCCTGTGAGGATTTTCCTTTTCCAAGAGGGCGGTGGTGTTAGTGATTTTTGAGGACACTGGAGAGACAGGAATGGAGTTTTGTGCTGATACCAGATGCCAGGAGCCTGAGGAAAAGGACAGGGCACTGGTGTGTATGGGCCAGGAGGAACCACTCTAGATGTTGGGTCAGGTTATAGGGCAAAGTGTGGATCAGATCCTCACGCGTGTGCGCTGTCCAGTGCTCCCTGTGGCCTCACCTGCAGAGCCACCTTTGACCAAGCTTTGTACTGTCACTTGAGTCACACGTGCATGAGTTTCACAGGTTTCTTCTGAAAACAAAGCTGGGATAAGAGGACGGGAGCCAGAGGCTGGCTCTGGAAGGTGGTTGGGTGGTACCCTTCTGTCATCATTTGAGGGGAGCCTGCCTGTGTCCAAAAGTAGTGAGTGCTTGAGAATCAGAGAGAATGTAGCTTCTGTTGAGAACAAAGTGGGATTAGGATTTGGAGGAGGAGAGACATTTCTTTCCTTCTCATCTGGAAAGGAGGTGGTCTGGCTTGGGACCCCATGAATGCTAGATGGACAAGGTTTTGCTCTTTGTCCACGGAGTAGAACTGGGAGAAACATCAGTACTGGTTTAAGGGAAACTGACCCTGAACTCTGGTGTCCCTTGCCTCAGTCCTCTTAGCATCTATGAATTTGCTAGGGTGACTATACCCAGGTACCTTGAGCTAGTGGGTGCACACAATGGAAATGGGCCGTCTCACAGTGCTGGAAGCTGGGGGTCCCAGATTGATCCGGGCAGGGCTGGTTCCCTCGATAGGAATGAGGGAGGACCTGTTCATGCCTTTCCCTTAGCTTCTGAGGTTTGCTGACGACTACTGCTGTTCCTTGGCTTGTAGCAGCACCATTGTGTCTCTGCCAGCTCGTTCCAGGTGAGGGCACATTCTGAGGTAACGGGGCTCAGGGATTGAGTGTATGGATTTGGCACAAGACCTAACCTGTAACAACAGCCTTTCTACACCAAGAGATAAGTTTGAGGATTCATAAAGTCACGGGCAGGGAAAAGGTGGAAGGCGTGGAGGGTCTCGTGGAAGCAGTCCAGGACAGACTCTGAGCCATTGTGCTTACACCGCAGATGCAGACACAGTAGCAAAGCCATGAGCTAGCTGGACCCATGTGGAGAGGATTGAGCCTTGTGCCTCGACCTCCTCGCCGTACTGTGGAAACAATGACCAGCTGTGCCCTGCCCTGCCCTGCCTAGCCCACCTACGGTCAAGTGCAGCTCAAGCAGAAGATAAGGTGAAGGGACTTTTAAAAGACCTGTACCCCCAGGTGGCATGACCAGCCAGGGCTCGCTGGCTGTCTCCTCTCCTAGGAGGATCCTGAGGGCCTACCGGTGGGGACAGTGGGTGGGGACAGTGACTGATAACTAAAACATACCTGGCCTTCCCATGGCCGGCTTCGTACCCCATGGCAGCCCAGCCGGTTGTTCCTGGCGGCCTGCCTGCTGCTCACCTGCCCGGCTATTCAGAGCATCCCCCAAGTCCCCACTTGGCCGACTTGGAGTGAGACGGCCTTTTGGGCTGGCTGCTGGCCAGGTGAGCCTGCGGAGGGAGAAGGAGAGGATCCCGGGCTCGCACCTGTGGCTCGGGTTGCCCACGCAGCCCGCACTCTCTCCTGCGGGGTCTTCCTTCAGGAGCGGCCCGTGCGCCCTCAGGGGCAGCCCCCCCTCGCTTGGGATCCAGCCTAGGGGGGGAGCTTTTCAAGCTTCCCTTGCAGTCCTGCCTGCCAAAGCCCCGCCATCGGTTGCCCTATTTACCCTGGCCACCAGGCCTCTCTCTGCACCCTAAGAAAACAGATTACTGTCCAGTGCAAACTCCCTGCGTGTTTCCTTTCTGGAGATGGCTCAAGTTCTGAAAGAAAGACTTCCAGCGGCCCGTGACACCGTTTCGGTTCGTTTTATCTGTCTCCACCGCGGAGCAGGGAATTAACCTGCTGGCCAGGGCCGGGCCAGCAGAGGAGTGCAGGAAAGCGACGCTCCCTGGTGAGGGTTTTGCACAACACACGGCCTTGTTCTCCTCCGCTGAGCATTGTGCGCGTGAGGCCCAGGCCCGAATCTGAATCGGACTCTGTGTAACTTGATCTGTTTTCTTTCTTTGCCCGAGCCTCCGTGTGCCAAATTTAACTGCGCTCAGATCTGTGGTCTGTATACCCCGAGTGGTGCGGGCGGGAGGAGTTGGGCAGGAGTAGCGGGGGAGGGGCGTATCCCTGTGGGTTTTTCTCTATCTTCCTTTTTTTTTTCTTGCTTGCCTGCTTCGCTGGCTGTGTGCTGTGTGTAAGTTAACGTGACTCTTCTGTCTTCAGCCATTAACCCATGAGGGATAACCCACAGGCCGTGTGTCTCCCACATGTGTCTTCACAAAAGCCCTGAGTGCCCTGCTTGGAAAGTGTGGCACCTTCGGAGTTAACCGCCCCCCGCCCCCACCCCCTGGAAATGTGAACTTCCCTAGAAGTGCTGCTCTAGCAATTACCAGGGGCCCCTAAAAATACCCTCTCACTTGCAAACAAGCAGTCAAGGCCTGTAGAGCCAAGAGTCACCACCATGGTGCCCAAGGCCTGCAGCGGGTGCCCCAGCCTCAAAAGCCTCATGTCCTGTACTTTCCAGAAGCACTACAGAGGCTGATGTTGCAGGAAGTTTCCCAAGAGAAATCTACTGTTTGGTGGAAAGGGGGCTGGGCTTGGAGTTTTCAAGGGCAGATGTGAACTGCCTCGGGGGTGATAGCAAGAGTTGTCTGTAGGTGACCCTAGGGGACAGGTGAGCCTTCCTGGACCCCTGTGCACCCTTGCTATGTTTTAAAACGTGGGTGCCAAGGGAACCTTCACCCCACCCTTCCTGCACACTCTCCTTCCACAGAAGGGTTGCTTGCGGCTGGCACCCAGGGGTTGGCTGTGGTTTCATTGCCCATTTCTTTCAGAAATCACAGAAATGTTGGGAAAAAAATATACAGAACCATGGGGCTCCCTGGGAGAGGAAGATGTCTTGGGTCATCTTGGACTATATTTAGAATGGAAAATTTGCTGTCTCAGAGAAAACTCATCATGTGTCCTTGTCTAAGCGGTGTGCTGAGAATCCTGCTCCAAGGGTCCTGCCACCCTCCCTTACCTAGCCCAGCACCCCTCCTCCTTCTGATGGCTTTGCACCAGAGGGAAGCCCCCACAGCTAAGACCTACGTCCCCTGTGGAATGGCACCCACCGTGTGTGGGACAGGGCTGGGAGATCCGGCACGCACTGTGCACAGGGGCTGGGGCAGCTCAGAAATGCCGACCTGACTGCCAGTGGGAAAACAGCCACTATTCCTTTTTTCCAGGTATGTCTGTTGGGGTGGGCACAGGAGCCACGGCTCAGTCCCTCTCAGCAGCTTTGGGTACTGCCCCATAGGCCCAGGGGCTCACCAGCATGGTAGTGACCTGCTCGGTCCATGTCAGCGCCGTTTTGACTTTCTTTTTTGTAACCATCCAAATGCTTACGGAATCCTGGAAGCTCATTGCACAACTGTTCTGCTACACATGGTTTCTGAGAAAGGCAGCGCAAACCCGCCCGTCACCCGTCTCTCACCCTCACCCCACTTCCCACATTACTGGGGCTACTAGGCAACTATAGGCAGAGGCCCGTTACTTGAGCAAGCACAGGCAGACCTCCTTCCTGGGTACCTGCCGAGGGCCAGGCCAGCTCTGACGGCAGTGAACTACTGGGCTCTTCTCCCTGTGGGGCCATCTCCAAGACCCTATCTGTACCCCTTCTCCCACCTCTCCGCAGGCTTCACAGGTTCTACCTGGGAAAGACATGGTGGCCCTCCCCTTGTCCTACACATGTCACAAGCCAGACTTACCCTCACACTTACCCTCCGGTTCTAGGGAGCAGCTAGCGGAGCTCGATGCCAGGCTATATCTATAGTGCACACTGACCTTGCCCTTCTGCTTGTAATCCTGCTGTGGCTTCCCGTTAGAACAGATCTCACCTTCTCGCTGTGCCCAGCACGATATGTCAGCTGTGGCTCACCTACTCTGCACCAGCCTGGTCCAGCCTAAGGGCCTTAGACTTCTTAACTGTTGCAGATTGCTGCTTACAGGCAACTCTGCAGTTCGCTCTCCTAGATGCATCTTTGTCAGGGTGGGAGCTGGTGCTCCAGTTCCTAACCTGGTGGGCCAATACCATGAGCCCCATGACCCAAATCCTCTGGGAAGTGTGGCAAATCCAGCACCCTAAAGTTCCTCTCCTGCTCCAAAATGTGAGGCTGGCCATTGTGGCTCCCAGGACACTGGCCAAATACTTCCTTCTTGGCCAGATGCCAGTGGATATCAATTTTCCACCACAGACACTGGGCACTTGGGTGAAGTGGCTACTCTTTAATGGATTTTGGGACATGAACTGATGTATCAATAGCATGTCTGAAGGCTTGCCCAGAGAGGGTGGTATCATACGGGCCTACTTTAGAAATCCTGTCTACGTTTCTTTTGTTTTCTTTTGCTTTATTTATTTATTTTCCGTTGCTTTGCTTCCTTTCTTTTTTTGTAGTACTGCAGACAGAGCCCAGGGCCTTCACACTGAGCTATATCCCTGGCCCATTTTTATTTTTGATTTTGAGGCAGGTTCTCTCTCAGACTCTGAGTTGACCACACTGGGCTTAAACTCAGGATCCCCCTGCCTCAGCCTCTCACGTGCTGGGATTTCTGGCCTGTGTTGCTGGGTCAGGCTAGAAGGCCTGTATGAAAACCACCACATGAACAGTCTTTCAGCACTTGGACTTTCCTATTCTATTATTGCATTATCTCCAAAGAAAAAATTCTTTTATAACAACTGAAACACAGGCAGAGCTGAACATCCGGTACCGCTTAACCTAGCACCTCCAAATAATTTGCTCCCACTTATCAGATCTATTAAGACGACCTTGACCTTTCTAAGTGAATCACCTGGAAGCAGCATCAAGTGTCTTC
Source organism: Ctenodactylus gundi (assembly GCA_004027205.1). Classification (NCBI taxonomy): domain Eukaryota; kingdom Metazoa; phylum Chordata; class Mammalia; order Rodentia; family Ctenodactylidae; genus Ctenodactylus; species Ctenodactylus gundi. Next base: position 352,121 of record PVKB01001182.1, on the reverse strand, counting down.
TTCCGAAAAATGCCCTTTCAAGGGAGTTTCTAGGGCAGGCTGGGATATGGCCCTTGATGAGGGTGATGTTTTGGGGGGAACCAAGATAATCACTGATCTTTTGCCTGGATAGTATTTGAGGTCCCCAGAGAGCAAGCAGGACCCCCTTCCTCACCCCACCCTTTTGTTCTGTAGACCTCTCCGCCATCTTAGTCTTGGCCCTCTACTCATTCAAAACTGGAAATTTCAAATTAAAAACCAAAGAAGACAAATGTCAACAGATCATCGAAACAACCTGCCAACCACATTCTGCCTTCCTGATTTCTTTAAAAATCCCACAGCTGCGTCTTCCTTGTCATCTGTTTAACACGTTAACATTTTTTTAATTAAAATTCTGTATCACCAAACAAGTCAGAGTGTGAGCAGCATTCTCTTTGTTCCAAAAATCCAAATGTAATGAAACTGCCATTCACAATTGTTTTCCAGTGGGCTGCTTATTAAAAAAAAAAAAAAAAAAGATTTTTACTGAGCAAAAATAGGTGAATTTTCACACCATGGGGCCCATCAGAAATGAAATATTTGCCAATCCCAGCCCAGTCCCTTGGGCTGCAGTGTGTGCGTGTGTGTGTTTTGGGGCAGGTGGGGGGTGTTGTCAGATGTCAATTTTGGCTAATTGTTTCTGAGGCCGTGTGACTGCTATTCCTGTGTCCTGTGGTGCATTTTATAGGCTGATGTCACTTTCCAGAGATAAATTATTAGGTAATTGTTTATAGATGAACGCACCTTTCACAGTGTGCTGCAGGGAAGCTGTAGAATCCAAGGTCATTTAGAAGGGAGCCGGGGATGGCTGCAGAGCTGTGGCACCTGTTACCTGGGACAGAGGCCTCCTGTATCAGGGTGTAAGCATCCTGATAGACAGGTCTCCAGTCACCTACTGGTGGGAGCAGTACTAAGGCAGCCTATTCTTTCCATCCCTGGGGACACCAAAGGACCCAGAGTGGGGATCACAAACCGTAGTGGTTCTGTGCTTTTTATTTAGTTTTAATACTTGATCTTTCCTGTAAAATTCTAATGATTTCTGTCCCTTTTTACAAAAGACAGAAGATCTAGACCTGCAGTACCTGTTTTACCCCATCATCGAGCTGTTGAAGATTTTATTGGCTGCTGTCAGCTGCTTGGTCCTTCCGCTCCTGCTGGGCCTGTGGGTATTTGCATCATGGTCTTACCCCATGGGTATTTAGATGGGAGGAATCTGTTTTCCTCTGGAGCACCTCCCTACAGGTGGCCCTAGGCAAACCATCCTTGAGCCTCAGTTTGGTCAGCTGTATAATGGGGATAACAGTGTGGGCTCACACAGCAAAGCATGAAGGCTCCTGAAAGAGCACAGATCAGCATAAGGAAGACTTCTTACGTACCTGCTGTCCTTCTCTACCTCCAAAAATCTCCAGGAAGACAATTGTGCAAGCAGCCAGCACAGCCTTTTCCTAGCCAGCCTGCTGGAGAGAGGAGAACGAATGGCTCAGATGCAAGAAGTGTCCTAGAGACTGGCAGGGACGAGGCAAGAGCCATGCACTGCAAAGGCTTCACAGAACATCTTGAGTTTGTGTAATCTCAAATAACCACATCTTTTACATTCACAGCAAATCCAACTCCTTGCACACACTTCTGTGGTAAAATGTTAGGAGTGTGCTCGGAGAGTGTGTGGATGGGCTTTTTTTTTTCCACTATTAAATCCACAGTTACCTCCAAGTTGTAAGCTTATCATATTTAACCAGTTCCGCATAAGCAGATCTAGGTATATTTTCAGTAATTTCAGCTGAAACCTGTTAAGAACAGATGTGTGCACGGTCCCCGGCACTGATCCGTTTAAATGTACTTTTCCATCAGCAGCATTTTTCTTTCTCTCCTTCATTGAAGGCGGTAAAGAACAAAAGGGTGGAGACACATTAAAGTGGCTTTTACATGCTCTGGGGTCATTGCAATCAGTGTGTGTCATTAGGTTCCAAACAGCACCCTGGCCCCTGACACGGCGAAACCAGAGTTTGCGCTTGGTGGGTGGCTCTGACACCAGGTCTAGAGGCAGGCTGCGAGTTCTGTCTATCTGCCACCTGTGTTGTGGCTAGCCTTTCTCTGCTACAGAGACAAGCCACCCTGATGCAAGGCTTATCTAGCTACTACTTTTGGAGGACCAGTGGGCATCTGGGGGATTGAACTCAACCTTCACACTGAGCTACATCCTCAGCCCTTTTTTTCAATTTTAACTTTTGAGGCAGAGTCACACTAAGTTGCCCAGGCTGGGCTTGAACTTAAGATCCTCCTGTCTCAACCCCACAGAGTACCGAGATTATAGTTGTGTGCCTCCATACCTGGCCTATCTATTCTTTGACCTGTTTGTTTTTTCAGCTGCCAAAAAAAGAGAAAGAGGAGATACAGAACTTCTACAAGTCAACAATGGCAAAACAAACCACCCTGTTAGAAAATGGTCAAAGAACCTGAATAGACATTTCTTTGAGGAGGACCTACAGGTGGCCAGCAAGCACATGGAAAGATGTTGAACATCATCAGTAATCCAGGAAATGCAAATAAAAACCACAAGGAGACATATTACCTCAATACTCGTTGGGCTGGCTAATATTAAAAGATAGGAAATAAGAAGTATTGGCAAGGATGTGGAGGAAGTGGAACACTTGTGTCCTGTCGGTGGAAATGAAAGCCAACATGGTACAGCTTCTGTGGGAAATGGTACGACAGCTCCTCAGAATGTTAGAAATTGAATTAAGTATGTGATCCAGCATGTCTATTTCTCCGTGTGTATCCAGAAAAATCGAAAGCAGGGTCCTGAAGGGACATTTGCACACAATGCACATAGCAGCATTATTGACAGGAGCCAAGAGGTGGACGCAATCCAAGTGTCCCCTAACTGATGAGTGGATAAACAAGATGTGGTGTGTGCAAATAATGGAATATCATTCAACCTTGAAAAGGAGGAAGACTCAGTTGCATGCTGCATGTGTAGACCTTGTGCTAAGTAAAACAAGCCAGACACAAAAAGACAAGTACTGTATGATTGCACTTGTATGAGTTACTTGGAAGAGTTAAATTCGTACAGACAGCCAGTGAAATGGTGGTTGCCAAGGCCCGAAGGGAGGGAAATAGAGAGTTGTCCTTTCGTGAGTGTAGAGTTTCAGTTTTGCATGATGAAAGAAGTTCTGGAGATTGATTGCACAGTGCTGCGGATTTGACACCCCTGAAGTGTACACTCAAACATGGTTTAAAAAAAATAAGGAGGCAACGAATCATGATACCCATCTCACAGATGAGGGAGAGAACTTGGAGAGGTGGAGTGTACGTCTGTTGCCAACAGAGATTGTAACTCAGATGTAGTGAGATGAAGTAGTCTGTGTTTGCTCAGGTTTGAATTTCTGTTCTTGAAGGGGTCGTTGTGCCTGCCTCCCACTTCTCACCTGACCCCTTGGGCACACCTGTGGCCATCTGTGCATTGTCATTATTGGCTTTGTAACTCTGGAGTGCACAGCTCCATCCATGAACCTACATTTCACGGCTCTGTGGCCAGAACTGGAGAGAAGTACGTGTCTCACACAGTGACTCTGGGTAAGCCACACACTGGGCTTCCTTCAGTCTGTGGGTATCTGTCCCCCTAACTTTGCCCTGGCATTCAAAGGACATGGGAGGGCTTCAGATGGGGTGGGGATGCTGTGACTGATGGGCCTCAGAAGTCAAGATCAACTGGGAGAAGCAATTCCATTTCTAGTCAAGGCTTGCCACCACTGGCAGCAAAGCTTTGAGAGAACCACTTTACTTCAGTTCATCACTCAGAAAAGGAGGGTGACAGCAAGTTTGGGCTTTGTGGTCTCTAAAGATTCCAAATCTTAGTTAGGGCAGAGTATCAAACTGACTGGCTTTGGAATCCACCCAGGGGATTGAGGGAGCACACTTCTAGGTGTGTCTGGGTGAGTCACGAAGGCCTGGCCTTGGGAGTCTGTCTCTAGTTCCTCTCTCCTTCCTTTATGGCACTGTTCCCCTGCTATAGTTCCCTAAGCTGCCATGAACTAAATAGCTTTGTCAACCATATCTTTCCGCCGTGATGTTCCTGCCCTGGAGCCACCAACCATGGACTGAGTCCTCTGAGACTGTGAGCCAAGTTAAACCTCTCCTGATGTAAGTTGTGGGTGTCAGGTAGTATATCCCACCCAGCCATAGGACTTCCAAAGGCCACAGTATCACAGAAACATAACGTGACCCAGGTAGGCTGAGTCAATACTGCTCACCTTGTCTCTGTTTCCTCCTACCTGCCTGTGAGTCCCCTTTGTTGACTCATGTCACTGCCCCCAATTCAATAGGTCTTCAGAATTCACTCACCTTCCTCCATCCACCACTCTGAGTCTTAAACACGACTATCAATACAGTGGTGCTTCTCCCAAGTGACACGCGGCTTGGTGAACTTTCTTTTCGGCCACAAACAAAGGGATCTAAGATGTGTGCATGTACACGTGTGTTTGTGTGTGCCTGACTAATGCATGTAGTCCTTACGAAAAACAAGATAAATTACAGAGAATGCCAAAGCAATGATTACAGAAAAGTATATGAGGCAGAACCTATGAGTGAGTGGCATTTTGTTCAAAACGGAGATACTGGCAGGCAGGCTAACACGCCTTGTGCCGGAATGCATTCAGCTGTAGCGATGACTAATAACGTAGCGGAGGATCTGCTCGCATTTTTCCCCCTTCTGTGCCTATTTTCATATGCTAATAACTCAAGCATGAAAATTGGTTCAGGCTGAAAGCTAGCGGTAAGAGCTGGGCAAACCGTGTGGGAAACAACTTTTTGTTGTTGTTGTTACTTAATTTAGTTTGGCTGTTTTTAAGACGACTGGAAATGGCAGTGTGGGTTTTCTCTGGCAAAGGTTTTTGTTAAGCCCAAGAATGTTTGGGATTCTATTATACAAGACACACTCTGAATGACTACTGAGAGCAGTTTTTCTGTTCACACAGGTACGTGTTTCTTTTGGGTACCTGTTGGGATTGTTGGGTGCAGGGGGTGAGATTCAGCCAAAACCTTAGGAATGATGTCATCTGGGACTCTCTCTCCATCAGCTGGAAAATTCCTACACTACCAACAAACCCTGGTCAGAAAACAGCTGCTTCCGACAGAAATAGGGTATGAAACTGGTGATGAAGCCTACTACTGGCTTTTAGCGAATTCCTAGAGAAGTAAAAGGGAAAGAACCGTGATAAGTGATAGTTAACACCCCCACTCCTACAGGAGCTAGGTTTCCTGAGCACTGCCCCGTATATAGAACCAAAGAAATTCCAAGTAGAGAAAGAGGGATTTCACACAACCCCTCTTCTTTCCTTTTCTCTTCTCTGTTCTGTTCTTCTTTCTTTTCTTGGGATAGGAGGTTTAAAAGATACAGAGGATACCATAATGGCAGAAAACATTGGAGCAAAATTTACATCTGCACATTCTAAAAATAACAAATGTTGAAGATTATAATTTTATAATGGTTACTCAGGATTTTTTCTTTCTTTTTTTTTTTTTCTAGTTTTAAAGAGAAAGCGAGGGGCAGGAGAGGGCAGACAGCCCAGACCTGGTGCCCAGCCTCTGGCATCCTTCTGATCCTTAAGGAACCAATCTGCACCAAGGAGAGGATCCCGGTGGCTGGTGAGACAGCACCCACGTCCCATTGTGCAGGTGAGAGGTTGGGGACTCCAGGGCTTGTGGTTGCGAGTGGTCTGTCTCCCTTGTTCAGGGCCTTTCTGGACTTGGGGACAGGGCAGAGGACAGAGCCCAAGACAGTGCAAAGCAGGCGGCGTCCCCAGGGAGCGGTTCCCAAAGCCTGGCCTGAGAGCAGCTTCCTTCTCCATCCAAGTAGAAGCCCACTGGGGACGTGCCAGTGACGCCAGTGTTCACTCGGCAGAGCACATGTCAATCCACACCCCAACCATGGATCCCTGCAAAAGAAAGACCAAAAATATCCAGCCACTAATTTGCTACCTTGCAAGAAAAATTTGGTGCTTGTTCTGATTATGACCTTGCTCCATGTACAAATCTTTGATGCAGCCTTTATTCTCAAAGGGCATCTGAATCTCCTGAGGGAGAAAGTAATATGGGAGGAGGAAGGAAGGACAGGTGGCCTTCTGTGCCACCCGGAGCTACCGGTCCACGGGCAGAGTCAATTAAGGCCCACTGGCCTTGCACCACCCCTCAGCCAGCGGGAGGCCGCGCAGGTCGGCCAGCTGGACTCTCCACCCACGTCGACTCTATAAAGCACCCAGCTCCGCAGGCGCGCCTGGGCTCAGGGGACCGCTGACTGACAGCTCCTTTTTTACGATCCAACTTTCAGTTAAAAAGAAAAAGTCGGCTTGTTTTTCCTGCGTTGACAGAGGATGTTCGGCTCCCGAGAGATACCGAGGATCATTTCCAGGGACTGAACTCCCCCCTCACCTCTCCCTGAGATGCTCCAGGAAAGGTAATGGGCAGGCAGCCTGGCTTTGGCGCAGGCAGCCTGGCTTTGGCGCAGGCAGCCTGGCTTTGGCGCAGGCAGCCTGGCTTTGGCGCAGGCAGCCTGGCTTTGGCGCAGGCAGCCTGGCTTTGGCGCAGGCAGGGCTGGGCCGGTTTGCGCGGGAGCCCCGCCCCGCCTCCTGGGCGAGTTCACCCCCAAGCTGCCGCGCCCCACCCCCACCCCCCACCCCCCATCCCGGCTGGGCTGGGATGCAGGGCCCTGCGTAGATCCACCGGACAGCAGCCGCCCTCGCCCAGTCCTAGCCTGGACGCTGCCTCCCTGCGCCCACCCCCGCCCAGGGCCGGAAGCCTGGGAAGCAGGTGGCGAGAGAAGCACATTTAAGAAAAGTCGGTGTCCGCCAGAAGTAGAGCTCTCAGCCCTGGGCGCTCAGGGTCTCTGCCAGGATGCCTGCGAATCGCTTCCCCTGCTCGGCGGCGAACCACGGTTAGGAGCGAGGTCTAACAAGGTCTCCCTCCGCGGCCCCGGAGGGAGGGTTTCCGAAGGCAAAATCACAGGGGTTCTGGCTGGGGCTCTGGCCTTACCAGTCCAAGCAGAGCCCAGCCTTTCCTTCTGCCCGTGGGCAGAGAACACAGACGGATGCACACAGGTGCTGCGACACAGCACGCTGGGCCCAGTCCTCTGGGAGTCTTTCCTCTTTGCTTTAATTTGGGTGTTGTGCTGAAAGACATGCCAAGGAGCCAAGGAGCAGATCCAAAGAGGGCCGGGTAGGCCACTGCGTGCAGGACGGCCTGATGCCTCACCACTGGGGCCTTCTGGTCAACACCAGAGAGATTGTTTCTGACCCAGAGTTGGCTGGAAGTGCAACGCTGGCCGCTGCTGGAGCCAGCCCAGCGAGTCCCTGGAAAGCTGGCTTCCCCGAGGCCCTGGGCAGAGGCAGGCTGAGCAAGGGAGGAAAGAAGAGGGCGATTCCGAGTGGGGCTTGACAGGACTAGGCTAACCGCAGCCCCATCGTGCCTGAAACCCACGGCAGGGTAGGGGAGTTCCAGGTCACCAGTGCTGACTCCGGCTGGTCTTCTTGACTCCCGTCCCGGTCACTGAGGCATCTCATTGGGATGTGGATGTGTGTCTCCTTACTGATCAGTGACTCATTGCCACACAGCTTTTCACGCACTTGATCGTCACACACAGATCTGCCCTGGGGAACGTGTGGCTAGAAATTTGGCCCGGGAGCACTTGGGGCAGTTCGGAATCATGCTCCGCCCCCCTACCCCGCCCTCATCCGGCCCTTCTCCTTCCAGCCCAGATGAGGACCACTGAGTGGTGTGTGTGTCAGTATGCAGCTCTGCGTGGTTGCTGGTCCAGTGATCCTGCATCAGCCCCAACCTATCCACTCATAGCAAATTTAGAAAAATTAGTTTTCAGGGAATGTAATATGCAGTGCTTTGGTTTGTGTGCAGTGTTCCCTCTTTCATTAGGCATATTTGATGTAAAGGCAAACGTAAATCCCCACAGTTCTGCCGCAAAATACAGAAGTTGAAAAGTGTTGCTCAGTTTTTAAATTTTATTGTTTGATTTCTTGTTGTTGAGTTTTGAAAGTTCTTTATGTATTCTGGATACAAGTTCCTTAGTAAGTATACGATTGGCAAATGTTTTTTTTTTTCCCCCAATCGGTAGCTTGTCTTTCTACCTTTTAAACACAATGTCTTTTGATTTTTAATGTTGAAGATCAGTAAGCAATGTTTTCCTTTTCATACTGATCTACATCTCCAGCCATTATTAATTTATCTTATTTTTGAGAGCGAGTTTTGCTTAGTCACTAAATATCCTGGGGTTGGAATCAAACTTGTAATCTTCCTGTCCCAGCCTCCTGAAGAGCTGAGATTACAAACCTGAGCCACTGAAACCAGCTAGCAATGTTTTCTTTTAAATATTAGGTTTTGACATAAGAAATATTTGCCCAAACCACAGTGACCATGAATTTCACTTATGTTCTCCTAGAAGCTGTGTGCATTTCAAGCTATGATAATCCACTTTGAGTTAATTTTATACGTAATGTGGGATGTGGGTCAAAGTTCACGTCCTTTGTATGTGTGTTCAGTTGCCCACTCAACACTTGTTGAAGAGACTTTCATTTCTCCATTGCATTACTTTGCATCTTCATTAAAACTCCGTCTATATTTGAACTCTTGGTTATTAAGTTCCTTCAGTGTCTGTGCTTATCTTCATTCCACTGTCCTGAGTGTGTTTGTGCTATGTGTATGTGCAGCTTGAGACAAATTATCATTGTCTGTCACATTATTGGGGTTGGCTGGGCTCATCTGGGCAATTCCTACTGGGGACCTTTCGTGTGTGTGTGTTGGGTGGTGGCCTTGATGACTTCATGTTCATTCTGCTGCCCTGACAGTAAAATCTGGAGGAGGTTTAGACAGCTAGCCCTCTGCAGCCGATCTAGCTACCTCAGCTAGACATCCTCACAGAATGACAGTCCCAGGGAAGCTGGACTTCTCAGTGGTGGTGTACCCTAGAAACCCAGAGACCCGGGAGACCCAGGCAGAAGCTTCAAAGCTGCTCATATTCCCACCCTACACATGCAATGACATCAGTCTCTTATATTCTACAAGGAAAGCAAGTCATTGTGACCATCCAAATTCAGGGAGAGGTTATAGGATTCTGTCTTTTGACATCAGGGACATCATTATGGACAGTAAAGGAGTGGTTGGTTTTCTGTGTGGTATAAACTCTGCCCATAAAAGAAGTCTGCACTCTCCTGATATTTGTAGCTTTATAGCAAGTCTTAAAATCAAGCAGTGTTATCCTTCAACTTTGTGCTTGTTTTGCTAGATTGAGGGGTAAGGTGGATAGAATGGTTGGGGTGCTACATTTCAGCCTGAGAGGATGAAGTCTAGGTTTCACAGTGGGACTGTGATAGGGAAAAGCTGCAGTATTTTCCGTGGTATTTAGCTAAAACTTAAAACTTTTCTCTCTTACTATGCTACCCCTTTCTAGGTTCTTTGGTTAGAGAAAGCAGGCTTGGGACTCTTGGGTCCGCTCTCATTTGGAATTTCTGGGTTCCTAGCTTCTTCAGTTCATGTCTGTGGTATGTAGGAGACAAATGGAAGCCAGGGAGCCAGGCATGGTGGCACGTTTCTGTCATCTCAACATGACAGGAGGTTGGGCAGGAGAATTGCAATTTTGAACCCAGCCTGGGCAACTTAGCAAGTTGGTGAGACCCTATCACATAATAATAGGACTGAGAATATAGCTCACAGGCTAGAGATGTAGCTCATTGTGAAGGCTCTGGGTTCAATCTCCAGTTTTGTTAAAAACAAAACAAACAAACAAAACCCCCCCACTACTTTATTGTTCTTTTATCCCAGTAGTTTATTTTCTCTCCACTGTCTAGAAGAATCTTCTTTTGTTCTTTTTCTATGTAATACTCAGTCTTTTTAGTGGTGCTTAGCAGAAAGAATGGCATAAGTTATATGTATACCAGCTTTATGGCAGTGAAAGTCCTTGTCTCACTTTTTTGAATACCTGTCAAAATAAGCTATAATTATTCATCCCTAAACACTCAGCATTCACATTATTAACTACAGCCCAATAATTTATTGTATTTTTCTTTTTTGAGAGTAAAAATTGTACATTCGTCTAAATGGATGGATCTTAAGTGCCCAGTTGATGATAGAATTCACCCTTCTCTCAAGACATAGAATTGCCCATCATGCTGGAAATTTCTTCATCTTCCCTCTCACTCACACCTGTTCACCTCCCAAAGGGCAATATTTTTGCCTTTTTTAAAAAAAATCTTTGATTAGTTTTGTCTGCTCTAGAATGCTGTGAGAGTGGAAAAGACATCATGCACTCTTTTGTGTCTGGCTTCCTTCTTGCACATAATGCATATGAGACACAGCCATGTTTGGTCATTTACTCCTCTCTGTTGCAGAGTGATATTCCATTGTATAGATATGCCATATTGTATTGATCTATTCTCCTGTTGATGAACACCTGAGATGTTTCTAAGTTTTGACTATTACAAATAAAGCAAAGGAGAGCTACTTCAACTTGGGGGTCTTTAAAAATTTTAAATAAACATTTATCTGAACATAGGGTTAAATTATAATAATGATTGGAAGGGTCACTTTCAGCTCTGATATGATTTTGAGTTTGTAATTTTCTTAGATGATAGAGGGAGTCATTTTTTTCATTCATTCTTTTTATTTTTAATTTTACTATTTAGTCTTCTGTCATTTGGAATTTCTGTGTTCCTAGCTTCTTTGGCTCATATATGTAATAGATATGAGGCAAAAAGAAGTCTAAGAACCAAGCATGGTGTCATATGTCTATAATCTCAACATTCCGAGAGTTTGAGGCAGGAGGATCTCAAGTTTGGACCTCATCTGGGCAACTTAGCAAGTTAGTGAGACCCTATCTCACAATAACAGGTCTGGGGATAGAGCTTAGGGGCCAAGAATTAGGCCAGGAATCACTCTAGGTGGGTACTCAGCAGGAAACAAGAAATGTCCAGATCTTGCCCTGGTGCAGGTGATCTGCAAGTCAGGAAAAGATAATAAACCAAACAAAAAATAGGTGTATGCCATCAGTTAGCAGTACTTTTTCTTTTTAAATAAAGGGCAGATAAAGCCAGGTGAACAGGTAGAGTATAACAGGTGACTTAGTGGTAAGCAGGGTGTCACTTAAATTCCAGAGAATTCCAGAGGGGGGCGGTCTGGTGAGAAATGGCTAGCAAAAGGTGAGTATGAAGATATAAGCATCTTTTTTAAAAAAAATATCTATTTAATCCATTCATTAACTTATCTATTTAATGCTTGGAATCCAACCCAGGGACTTTGCACTGAGCTACTACACCTTAGCTCTGTTTATTTTTTTATCGTGAGACAGGATTTTGCTGAGTCATTAATTTTCAATCTTCCCGTCTCAGGCTCTGTGAGTGCTGGGATTGAAGGTGGGCATTACAGTTATTTCAATAAACGTTCATTTCAGGAAATTCAATGTATAACTAAATGAAGTAGGTTCCCTCTTGGTGAGTATAAAGCCACTAAGCACAACCAGGAAACAAAAGTGAAGACAGTTTTATTACTTGAAGCAAGTAAGGAAAGCACTGGGGATGATTCCCGACGTGGTGTCTCCCTGAGCAAAGAAAGTATGCTGCCGTTATCAGGAAAATGTGTATGTGTTCATAGGAGTGGGCCTCACCACGCTGAGTGGAGGCGGGCACGTCTTCAGCTTGAGCACCTTGAAGTCATGCTTAGTCCTAACTGAGTATTCAGAAAATGACAGACCACAATGCCACTGCATGAGCATTATAATGAGCAAAGCTTTCTGTAGTTCGCCTACAAGAGATGGGTCAGAATGACTTAGCTATTTTCAATGGTTCTGTCTAGATTCTCTGGAAGGCCTCATCAAGGAGAAAAAAAAAACTTTGAAGAAAGGAATATTCATGGTCATTTGGGGGGGGGGTAACTTTTCCCCAAAAGCATAAATGATTATCCTTAGAAGTGGCTGCCTAATAGCTAATACATCTGTTTCAGAGGTGACTTCAAAGTCATGCACAGAAGGTAGTAAAGACCAAGAGAGAGAACAGTTGGCCAAGGCTCCGTGGTGAGTTCTCAGTGGCAAGACCAGCACCCAGATCTCAGTGCACGAACTCCTTCAGACCTGGGATACCCCTGCGTCTCCCCAGCTTGTCATTCTTTTTCCCTTTCAAGGCGATTCCCCACAGGAAATGATAGCAGAGAATTAGGAAGCTACATCCATCCATGGTTCCCCTGGGCATCGTTTAGACATCTTTGAGCAAGGCCTTTCTTGAGGTTGGGAGTATTATGATCAGAGGTTGGGGAAGGGGTGAAATCTGGGTGGTGGGACATCCACCCAGATGTCCTCCAGGCCTTATCACTTCTGCCGTCACACGCTCAGCAGAGCTGTCAGTCACGTGCAAGCAAAGCATCGGAGCTCTTTAGGTGTGTCTCATCCGGTTCTTACTCAACACTGTGGGGTTGGTGAGTAATCCAGTGCTCTGTGTTTTGACATAGGGATAGAGGAGACTCAGCGAAGTTGGGCAAGTGGCCTACAGCTGGAGCTGACACAGAATGTGAAGTTGACTCTCTTGTTTCTGCCTCCATGTTCACTGTTTACTCAGTTCTGAAGAGAGGGAAAGGTTCTCCTGTGTGGCTCAGAGTTGACAGGAAGCAGGATTCTGCTGTAAGGCTGTCCTGTAGTTACCTACAGAGGAGAGGGAGTGGGGGTGACCCTAGGCCAGGTAAGGGTGTTTGGCTGAGAGAGATGCAACCTGTGTCTCCCAGCATGGAAGGCGAGAGCAGAGGCTCTGATGGAAGAGGCTTGGAGTCTGGAACAGAAAGAATCTGGGTTGAAGTCCAGATGCGAAAACGAATGCTGGGAGTTTGGGCAAGTGGTCAAAACCTTCTATACTTCCATCTCCACGTCTGTAAAATGGTTCATAATGGTTTCTCCCTGGGGTTGGCAGGTGGGTGAATGAGATAATTCACGTGAAGCCCTTAGACAATACCAAGTTCGCAGTAAATGCCCCACAGGTGCTGGTGACTGTTTCTATTTGCTATTGTTCTGGAAAGTGGGAGGCACTAAGACTCAGAAAGTTCACATGAGTGGAACGGCAGCAATGCCCTAAGGGGCACAGACAGAAGCGTGGCCCAGGGCCTGTATTGCCCAGAAGTAGGAATGACATGGAGTCCAGGACCTGCAGGATGATATTTTCGAGGATGTGGCTTCCTGCATAGGGGGCTGGGTGATCTGTCGGGTGACTTCCAACCTGGAGAGGTCACTCTTTGCTACAGTAGCAGCGATGCCTTCATAAAGGGAAGGAGAAGCAGCTTCCCTTGGCTCCCGGCCACTCCAGCTGTTGTCTTTGGAAATATGTTTATCTACTCCAGAGGGAAGTGGGTGATGGAGAAAGAAGGTGAGCTGGAGGACTGGGCTTTGAAAACAGTGACCTGCTAGCTCCAGTGTGCTGGCCACGGACAGCGAGCCAGGGCCAGCATCTCCACGGGCTGTGGTGCCCTGTGCATGGCATGGCACCCAGGAGAGGCAGTTTGTAAGCTTATTATAAACAGATTACATTTCGCTTCTTAATGTGGCTGTTGGCTATGGGCCTGTGAATTTTAGCCTCCAGGAAAGAAACAATCGTCCAGCTGTGTGTCCTGTGTTTTTACTTTCCATACATTACTCTGGGCTTCCTCTGGTTCCTCTTAACCCTAGTGCACATTCTCTCTGTCTGTCTCTGTCTCTCTCTCGTTCTCTCTCTCTCTTCCTTCTTCCTTTCAGAAAGCCCTTCCTCATCTGCACTTAACCAGAGATAATGGAAGCTTCTCTTCACGGCTAGCTTTGGCCAACAGAGGAGCGAGCCAGTTCTAGAACAGGACTCTAGGCAGACCCGGCAAGTCATGGGCAGTGGTTTATCTGGTGTTTTCTATATATCTGATGCACACATGTGCACACACTCACCTACACTTACGCACACTCACACATGTGTAGTCACATACGTGCATGTGTGCATTCTTTACACAAACAAACATACACGGAGGCCCATGCACAGGAATAGTTCCAGGTCTGTCACTTAGTTTTTAAGTCTGGTGACAATTTCTAAGAGTGATCATTGCTGCCTGCATGGCTGGCAGTGTTCTGCCGAATGGGCCAGCCATCCATGCAGACAGACCACCTGGCTTCCTGCCTCGTGTTGGGGACCTGAGAGAGTGCCAAGAAGGAAGAAACAGACAGGGACCTGCTAGCTCTGGTGCAGGGGTGCCAGGAGCCTGCAGCCTGAGCCCAGGGACAAGGGAACTCACTAGTAACATCCCCAGGCAGCTGGCCAGGCCCCTGAGAGCCAAGCTGCCACCTTCTTCAGAGTGACAGCTAGGAGCTGGCTCAGCCAACCCTTCTGTGAAGCCAGAAATAAGTCTGTTCTCCACCGGCCCCTGGTTGAGGCTCCAAGGACGGAGCGCCAAGCCCGGCCCACATGGGGCTTGGCACAGTGATCGCCCGTGGCTGCACTGACCCACGAGACAGACTCAGAGGCCAGAAGCTTGAGCATGGTGATGCTGTGACAGACACAACACCACAGTGCACTTGTGTCACTGACAGAGCTGTGGAGGCCACAGCACCCGGCACCTCTGGGTGTTTATTTTTATTGGGATGGGGTAAGAAGAAAAAAATTGTGGGGCTGTATTTTAAACTTACTCTGAAGTGAAGTAAAATTAGGTGACCTGGAGCTGTGAAAAGGGCCCCGTCATAAACGCCTTCACCATCAATTAACACCTCCGAATTCCTGAGGCCGGCCAGCAACTGTAATGCTTTGGTTATTTAAAATTTCACACCAGTTTCTCCCTGCCTCTCCCCAAGAGGATTTGGAGAAGCTACCAGTTGGATTATGAGCATGTACTTAGGAGTAGTACAGTCAGACGCAGCCTTTAGAACAGGCCCAGATGTGAGGTGGTGCTACCAGCGACCATGGGCTTGGTCCCACCTCAAGTAGAGCTGAGGCAGTGCAGGACCCCCTCCGTCCTCATCTTCACCCCTTGGACTCCAGCCAAGCAGCATGACTGGCCAGAAGACGAAGTAAATGGATGGGGTCCACCTGGTCCTCAGCTACTCGCCTGCTGTGTCTGGCAGTCCCGGGAAGTAAGAAGAACACAGGTTGTAGGTTTTACATTTTAAATAGATAATCTGTCCAGTGTGTGGAGAAAGGTTCCCCTCCTGCCTCTGTCCCCTGGGGCTCCTGTCTCCTCCCCCATAAGCCACCACCACTCTCAGGCTCCTCAGGATCCTACCAGGGTTATTCTTGGCTTAACTGAGCCCAGGCACTTTGTTTTGTTACATGGAGGGCAGCGCACTGTAGCGCTGTTTATTTAACCAGTTGCAGACTGTTAGACATTTGGGTTGTGTTTAGTCTTCGTCGAACACAAGCAATGCTGCCTGTAACCAGCCTTATGGGCACACAGGGCTCACACACGGCTCGCACCTGCCTGGGAAGATCTGGAGGTGAATTCACAGAAGCTGAATTCCTAAGTAGAGTGGCAAGTGCCTCGATGGTTCTCAAAGACTCTGCCAAATTGCTCACCATTGCAACCGCACTATCGCACCAACAAGCAGGATGCGTAAGAATCTGTTCCCAAACATCTTTGGCACACAGCATGTGAGCCAAATTTAACGGTGCAAAAGATAAAATTAATAGAACCTTAGTATAGATTTCAACTGCATTTCTCTTATATGTTGACCATCTTTTAATGTTTAAGGACAGTTGATGTTTCCAACCCTGATCTCTCAACTCAAGCGTATTTTTCTGTGGGATAGTTAAGTTTCTTATTGATTTTAAGGTTTGTTTTATGCAGCAAAGATATTTGCACCATGTACAAGGTATGAATTTTAACATAGGCTTTTCCAGTTCAGCATCTGCGTTTTGTGTGTGTTTATGGTAGGTCTGACCGTGCAGACATGAACTTATTTATTTTTTTGTGTAGTCGTGTCACTAAATTTCCCCTCTTTGGTTTTGTGTTTTATATAAAAATATTCCTAGTTTCTATAAAAAGGAAAAATTATTACTTTAATTACTCGTATGATCTCATCCTTATGTTTAAATATAGGATCTATGTGGGCTTCTTCTAGCTATACAATGTTCAGTTTGAACTTAAAGTTACTTTTTTCCCAGAGAGCTGCCACCTTTGCCCCATGTTGTTTACCACCTTTCCATCCATGCCCACTGTTGTGACAGGTCACCTTCATCCTCTCACAAAGTCCTTGCAGGTATTTGGCCCTCCTCTGGGCTTCCCACTCCGAGGAACACCGATGCATTTAGATGACCTATGCATTATTGTAAGGTCTGAACCCTCACCAGGGAAATGTCCCAAGTGAACTTCTTACCTCTGGTGTAAGTACAGAGAAAGATGCTTCTCACATTAGAAAATAGAACCTTGCCTGTTCGCTGGCCTTTCTGTCCCATGTAAACCCTCGCTCTGTCCTGTCGCTTCCAGTCAGATGTGTTTGTATCACTTGCCTTGGAGACTGAGCAGTCCAGATATTTCAGTTGTGATGGGCACAACCTAACTCAGTGTGAAGAAGGAAAGGAGGGGCTATGTATGTACATATATCTAACTAGACCATGATTTGTAATTTATATACTCTTGCCATTTAATATTTGTTATGGTGACTTAGAAGTGAGAAGTTTTAGGGTTTTTTTTTTTTCATGCCTACCAGTATTTTCCTCTGTAACTGTCCTCATTATTTTTATGCTTAGGAAATGTTTATCCTTCCTAGGTAAATGTTCATTTTAGTCGTGCACCGGAATCACATTTGTATTTCATTCCTAGGTCACTAGAAGCCACAGTTAACTTCCTTTTTAAGAGGTCTGTTTGGAAGTACTGGAACACGCTTATGTGTAGAGGCTGCATCCACTTCCTATTCTATCACACCTGTTACCTGGATGGGCTCCTACCTCATCCTCCAGTTGCCAGGTCTGTCATATGTGGTGCCCAGAGAAGTCTTTGTGAGGATGACATCCAGTAGAGACATTGTACTTCCACTGACACATACTAAAGCCATGTCACCTTTGGGCTTTGACATCCAATATTGAATGACATTAAATCCATGGCAACTAAAATCACCAGATTTTCTTTTGTTCTGGGGGTGTGGGCACAGCTTTTAGGGACAACATTGATCCATAAGCCCTGCAAATTGCTCTAAATTTTCATTAACATGTTCACAGAACTGTGTACATGACATCAATAGTGTTTGGCATTTGTCTTTTATTCCTTTTTATATCCTCAGGTGTTAGAAAATTTACCTGACTCCTAATTCTCAGTCTTTGGAGCTATGTTCTGCTCTCATACCTCATTGGTTTCTTAGTCTCATTGCATGCCATTATGGACATTTGGGCTCTGCCCAAATCTTGTTTTCTTCTACGCAACTGCCCAAATAGCCATCCCCTGCCTAGAATGTTCTTCAGTGTTGCATCTTGAACTTTATGTGTTTTATTTGGCCTCTGTGTAGCTGAATCTCTATTGATGTTGCTGTTGGACTTGGCCTTCTAGTCTACCCGTTGAAATGAGTTTGAGTCTTTTGTGATCTGATGAGTTCACCACAATCACGGTCTTTCTCAGCTTCTTACTGCCCTTGTGTGTGATGCACATAATTTTCCTATCTTGTTCTAGTCTTAGAAAACTCAGTCTACACATGTAAAAACTGAGATTCATCCTGGTGGAGTGGCTTGGCCAAAGTCAAAAGACTAAAAAGGGGAGCCAAGCTGGGGTTCTAGATCTTGTGCCTCCAAAGCCAGGACACTGAACAAAGAGATGGACAGCTCCAGAGCAGTGGTCTAATAATGACGACAACACTGGTGTCCATCCAGTGATTCAGTCACACAAATAAGTCACTCAGTCATGATGATAACGGCATCAACTACTCTGATTCTGATTTGTTACTATCAGTTGCATCAAAGACATCTCCAATCCCATTTCAAGGACACCATTAGGTTTGGCTGGTGGAAAAACATAGCCTCTGGCATGGATTTATGAATTATCCCTTTGCAAGACTTCAAAGTGTTCATTGTTCCATCCGGCCATCATGGTCTAATTAGCTAGAAATCCCTCTTAGCTGCTTTTCCCGGTCCACATGCCTCTATTTCAAAAGCAAGAATATTCTGGAAGACTTTGTCCACTGCTTTGCTGAAATTATTTGGGGTGTGCCACATTCTCTGGATTCACTTGTTTTGTCAATCATCCCAGCAGATACATGGTTACCTGAGTGGACATAACCCATGTTTTATTTTATGTTTTTTTTTTCTAAAATGTTTTCAACTCACTTGGATAATAATGCTACAATGTTTCCTGAGTGATTTCCATCAAGAAATCTGCCATTTTTGCAAATTTTGAGAATGGACCACTTGTAGAGGGGTGGGCTATGCACGGTTTAATCCTTGTGCATCTGAGGGCTTTCCTTTTCCCTGGGGCTGAAGACTTAAACTTCCTGGAGTATTGTAGCATGCCCCATTTGCTGCCTTCTTACTATTCTAGATTCTCTATTTTTGAAGAACATTCATTTCACTAGAAACAAAGAAAGCTAAATTACTCTCTGCTCCTTTGTTGTCTAGTGATTGCATTTTACCAATTTCTCTACCCAAAGCCCTATCCCTTTCTGGGGCTACTCTTAGCATGGCTTTGAAAACCATCTGACGTTGAGGCCTTCTCTGTCGCCTGCATTCATTCTGAATGCTGTGGTTTCCCAGGTGTTTCTCACAGGTTCAGGCCTCATCTCTTTATCCATTTTCCCTGATTCTATATCTACTTTGTTTCTTTTTTCTTTTCTTTCTTTCTTTTTCTAAACAGAGTTTCACTCTCTAGTACAAGCTGGTCCTAAACTCACTATGAACATGTGTTTCTATAATTTGGACATGAGCAGAGACTTTCCTGCATGGTCACATTGTTTTTGTTTTTTTGTTTTTTGTTTTTTTTGGCATTGCTCCTGTTTTTGTTCCTCATGGGAATTATTATTGAGGATTATCTGCTACTATAAAGCACAACTTGGTGTCCACCTCAAATCTGTCACCTTGCTCAGCATCCGTGTTCACGTTCATTCTCCGCTGTTCCATGTTATCACCACGTGGCACTAAAACCTTTGCTTCAGTTTCTGCATATCAAATTGGGTGTAATAATAGCATTTACCTCCTAGAGATGTCATGAGGATTAAGGAAAAAGTGCTCAATTGTGGTTGATCTATATCTATCATTGAAAAGCTTTGTGGCTACACGTGATGAATAAACAAGTCAACCTGGCTTAAACACAGAAAAAGAAACTTTCGCTTAAAGAATTTCCCCGAAGTGAATCCCACAAAGTAAAGCCCAAAGGTCCACCTGACGAGGCACAACTAGGCTCGGAGCTCTGGTGTCGGTCTCTAGGACTTGGGTCTGTGTCTCTGGCCCTACAGCTGCTTCGCATGGAAGCAAGAAGGTGGTGGTGATAGACCAGCCCTCAGCGTGGCAAAGCCATAACAACATGTGAGACACCGTGGCTCCTAACCCTGAGAATCAGTTCTGCGCTGAACTCTGAGTTTGGAAGAGTAGCATTCCCAAAGAGGAGAGGACCTGAGCCTCCCTAATCAGGTGGTGTCACTGACACTGATGAATCACCTGCTCCATGCTGGCAGAAGAGCAGCTGGCCTTCTACCTGTAGCTCTGTTCCAGACCTGCACTCCACCAAAATCAAGATGGACAATCCTGAGCCCCCTGCACAGGTCTGGCTTCTCCATCCCTCATTCACCTCATTCCAGACCCTCCTGACCTTGGGCTCCTGTCTCTGACATCTGCGGGGCTTCTTCGTTTGTTTGCCCAGCTTGGTTTTGAGAGCGGGTCAATAACTAGCCTTGTCTTTACCCTTTGACCTCTATCTGCCTCCCAGATGGGTATCCACACCTGGCCACTGACCTTGGAGTCACCCTGCAACTCTGCCCGGCTGACCTGCTGGAATGAACTTTATATTTTCCTGCCATTTCTCCGAAGCGGACCCTGGGCCTGGTCCGATGACTCACTGCAGTGTATGCGACGAGACACGGCTTCTTTACCAGCCTGAAATCTCCTTCTTCTTACTTCCTCCAGTGGCCCTTCCTCAGCACTGTGCCACTGGGCACAATCTTCATGGAATGGCAAATCTAGGTGGAATCTTTGCATGGAAATAAAAGGAGTCCGCAACGCTGTCCCTCCTGAGCTGAACAGAGCGGCTTGGCAAGGAGCAAACACAGCACCGTGTTTCCCACGGGAGCTCTTGACGGGGCAAGATTCTGTCCTGGGCTGAACCTGGCTCTCCGCTTTGAGCTTGAGTCGGCTGCTTTTTCTTTCAAGAGCCTTCTTGTGCTGTGCCTCATCTGTTCTGGCTTTCTGGGTGGACTTGGGCTCTTTCCACTCTTCCCTCTGAAGTTGTCCTTCAGACTCTCTGGTCCTGCTGGCTGGGCTCCCGCAGCCCGCTCTTCTCAGATGTTGGCCGGTATATCCTGCTTCCTGCCAGGCCCCTGCTGCTCCGGGGTGGATCTGGGCCACGATCCGGGAGACGAAATCCCCCACTCTGACTGACACCGTCCGCATGCCCAGATGTTCCCTCAGTAGACTTCCTCTCTTTTCTTTCCCGAAGTCACGAGCTTCAAGTGAAAGAAGGAATGAAAACACCACCTGCGATGCCCGCTCCTTCCATTTCCTCCCCAGAACTTCAAAGTAAATAGAAATAGACCGGGTGAAGACTCCTAGGCCAGCAGCCATGGAGGAAGCCCTGGAAACCACTGCAGGCCTTTCTTCCTGCGCCGCCTCTGGTCGTTTGGCTGTGGCTGGCTGGGTTGTCCATCTGGGCACCGAAAGAAAGTGCCGTGAGTGACTTCCCACGTCTGCGTGGAGGCCAGGTGAGAAAGCGACCACACATGAGACGAGTGTTTTCCTCACCACCACCAGCTCGCCCGCCGTTTACAGACTGGTCTGAAGCCACAGAGGAAGGAAAGCCGGGCCAGATCCGGGGGCAGAATCCAGGTTGTCGGCTGTTCTTGTCAACAGCAACGACTTGTCCTTCGGGCTGGAACTCCGCCTCATTCGAGGTCCCGAGCGTCCGTCCACTGGCTGACTGCTCACTGGCCTCCCGAGGCGTGAGGTACGTTTCTTATGGGCCACTTCTGAGCATCAGCAGGACCTAGAGAGGGCCACAGTGGGGCCTGAAGAGCGTTTAGGGGCACAGTTCTGCTGCAGTAGGGCGCGAGGGTTGGGTAGAGCGGGGCTTCAAGGGCACAATGAGGAGCGCTCTCCTTAGTTTAGATTTTTGTCAGTCTACAGTTGGACACCTTTCAAAAACTGGTGCCCCAGTAGAACACGCTCCATTTCATCCTGAGTAGGGGTAACAAGGGTACAAGGACGCTGGGAGCCACCGCCCTGGAGGTGAGAGAGCTGAGGTTCGAGTTCAGATCCCGCAGCTCCAGAAGATGGGTGTGAGGTACCCTCCTCCTTCCCTGGGAAGCCAGCTCCGCACTGTCAGATCTGCGCTCTCTGACCCTGAGGGACGGACAGCACCTGCGTCCAAGTCAAAATACACGTAGGGAGTCAGAACTAGCAGGAGCAGCAAGCTCACCGAGGGCGCCAACCTGGCTGGGGCAGCGCCGGAGTTCAGGGAGCCCCAGGCGCCCCGAAGAGGGGTCCCCCCAGGGATCCCTCCTCAGGTCGGGCCTTGGTAATGGAACAGCATCCTGTTTTATTAAAAGCTTGTTGCTGGCAGGGAAAGCGGTCTGCCTGCCTAGTGGGCAGGGGCCCAATGTCACCGTGGGTGATGCCAGGGCGGGGAGCTGAGATCAAACCGGGAAAAAGCACGCTGGTTTTCAGCTGATGTAGCAGTACTTTTTCTCCCCTTCATTTGCTTCTTTCTTTCTCTCTTTCTCTTTCTTTCAACAGTTCTCTTACTTGGGTTGGCTGCGTGCGTTTTGCCTGTGCGGGCATGCACGTGACATTTTGTACCGCCCGCTGGGTTCACCACAGACCATCCCACCCACCCCCTCTCCCTTGTCTCCTACTCCCCTCACCTCCCCCAGCCCACCCGGCCAAAGGCCCAACCGTCCAGCGCCGCCCCACCTCTGATGGGCAGGAAGAGCAGGGGAGGCCCAGACTGTGGCCTGGGGTTATTTACAGGCGCGGTTGGGGGAGGGGAGAGGGTTGACTGCCCTGGTGTTTATCTTCTGAGTTTTTGAAACTGGACCAAAACTCATCCGTTTCCAAGGAAGCCTGCATGTGTAGGTTTCCAAAAATAAAAAAAAAAGTAAGAGAGATTGAACTTCAAAAGAAAGGAGGGGAAACGCCACTTTCTTTGTTAACCAATTTGTTTATTATTAATATTTTATAATATTAGGTTTGTTGAAGGTAGGGAAAGGTAGTCACATTTTTCCAAGTTTTTTTTAAAATAACATTTTTGCGTTTTTTTTCTTCGTTGCCTTGTCAGTGAAGAGGGCAAGTGGTATTTTCAGAGACTGATAGAATTTGTTTCTGGCTCCACTGCTGTCACGAGTGTCTGGGGAATCGGTGTTTTGTGTAAACTTTTATAATTGCGTTTTCTGCTGAGGTTATAGACGACTCTGAGAATCTTCGTTAAGTCACTCATATGGATTTCACTTTTACCAACAAAAAGAATTTAAATCAAATATGCTTTAATAAAGATTTCATAGATAAAATAGCCATTTTAATACATTGGTTATCTGTACATGATTTGGTTCTTTAGTACATTTAGAGTTGAACGGCTCTCATATGAAATGCAGCATGTTAATTAATCGTTTTTTTTAAACTACTTACTCAATAAACTTTTCATGTGGAGCCAGAAATGGCATGTTTTTAAACAAACAAACAAAACATTTAAATATGTAGTTAGTAGAGATAAAGAAATTTCAGGGGAAACAATGCTGTAATATGTATCTGAAATTATGTGACTTCATACTTGGACATCAGTTCATCTTAAAAATACAAATATTCCGTTTTAAAGGTTTATCCTATTTACAGTATACTACTGATGTGAGCCAAAATTAAGAACACTCATAATTTTGTTATGCATTTTGGTCTTTATGTATTCATTTTATGGCAGTCTTTAAAATCCTGGGAAGAGGTACTATAAGACACAAAGAAGAGCTACATAAATCACGGTAAATCAGGTCTCCGTTTTTCTAGACTTTTTCTTTAAGATTAAACTTTTTTTTCCATTCACTCTGCAGTTACCTAAGAGAAAGCCAGAAGATTATCTTTATGGTATAATAGAGTACAAAGGCAGTATTTTTTAAAGGAGTGGCAAGGCTTTATCAATTGGCACAGAGTGTTCTGCCTGGCATGTTCACTGGCTAATTTAAAACATTAACTCCAAGTTTTTAATACGGCACCTTCCTGCAAGTCACTGGGCTGAGAGCCCATCATCCTCCGTTCCATTTGTATCAGGTAAAAGTCCAAGACAGAAACAAGTAGAAGGTGGCTGTAAGAGGCCTTTATTAGTGGAGCTAAACGTTTGTAATTAAGTGAGCTGCAGTTCTGCCATGGCCGCCTCTTTCCAGATAAAAACTCTTAGAGCCTCTTTGCCTCTGAGGAAAGCCTCACTCAGGATGCCGGGCAAGGAATGAAAAGAGCTCACAGAAGACGGGCAGATATTGGCGTTATTGGCCAACTTGAGTTCCAGGAGAGAAGCGATAACCTGTTTTAGGTTTCCGAAAGTAATTCAGTATCCTGCTGAAATACAGAGAGACGTGACTCATGACCAGCCCAACTGACCTCTGCTGAGAAAGCAGAGGGTGTAGCTTGGATCCCAGGAAGCTTTCTGTTGCTAGCTTTCTGCTTTCTGGAAAATAACCCAAGGGAAAAAAATTATTTTAAACATTGTTTTCGAAACAGGTCGTGGGGACTTCCGGTGCTGGAACAAAACACCATACACACTTGTCTCTCTTCCACTCCTCTAAATACAACAAAATCTCCTGGAAACTCTTCAAGAGATAATGATAAGAGCTTGAAAGTTGGAAGAGAAAAGAAGGTGAATTGGCAAGAAACCTCAAGACTCGAGAAGCAGCAGTAGGGTGAGTTCACTGAGTTTTCTTCCTATCCCCACACATCCTGGGCTGGGCTTAAGGAAGTGTCCGCAACCTGGAAACGCTCTTACTGCCCAAAGTCCAAGGAGGGGACCCACAACGGAGGCCTGTTCAGAATTTGGAGTGCCTCCATTTCACAACTCAAGGTCCTAGCAAACAATCTATCTGATCTTCCATCATCACCATCAGTTGCAGAAGCAAAACCCATGGTCCACTAATGGGATGCCAGTAGGTGGCCCGTCACCCACAGCAGTGGCAACGGTGGAGTTCTGTCTCCCTGTACTCTATCAGTAAAAAAAGGAGAAGCAGGCTGGGGAATCTTCCCACCCTTCTAAGTTGCTCAGCACAGAGCTTCCTAACATAATTATCCTAAAACAACAGAAAGTGAAGCACTGAAGAAAAATTAATGAGTTAAAAATGAAACTCATAAAAGATTTCAAAGGAAGAAAGGAAGACAGTACAGAACAATGGGAAACAGAATAATCAGAACACAGACAATAAGATTCCAGACTTAGCCTTAATACCATAATAATTATCTTAAATGTACATGTCCTAAATACACCAAGTAAAATGCAGAGATTGACATTTTAGTGGATTAAAACACATGTACTGTGTCCAATAAACCCACTTTCAGTTCAGTGACTCAAGTAAGCTGGCATCAAAAGAAGACAGACAATGCAAACCTTAATCAAAAGGAAGCATAAGTGACTATAGGAAAGGTGTTTCCCATGGGCAAAGAGGAAGGTATTAAAATAACAACGAGAATTAATTTAGGAAGAAGATATCTTGTTAACCAAACGACAGAGTGTTTCACGTATAAAGCAAAAACTAAGCTGAGAGAAGAAATAAAAGGAGAAATCAAAGCAGAAAGTCAAGAGAGAAATTTACAAATACTTAGAAGCTGTACAAAAATCATCTGAGAATTCATAAATTAAGGCAGAAATCTCAAAGGAAAATTTGAAAATAGAGAGAAGGGAATGAAAATGAAAGTGCAATATGTTAAAATTTGTGAGCTGCAATTAAAGCAAGACCAAAAGATATATGTGTGGAAAGAAATGATTATATTACAAAAGAGGTAAGATCTTGAATCACTAATACCAGTGCCTGCTTCTAGATAAAAGAAAAAAGTTAAGCAAAATAAACTGAAAGAAAACAGAAAAGGAAAGATAACATGGAGCAGAATCCAATGAAACTGATCTGGTATTGCACAATATGGTGACCATAGATGACAGTTAAGTGCATGCTGACATTTAGAACCTGACTGTCCTTCAAGGGTCTATGTGTTAAAGGCTCATCCTTCAGCTTAGTGCTATTGTGAGGTGGAGAAGTGGAGACGTGTGCTTAATGGGAAAATGTTGGGTCACTGTGGACATGCTCTTGAAGGAAATATTTGGAGCTGTGCCTCTACTTTTCCTCCTATTTCATTTAACAGCCATGTGGTAAAGGCTTCCATTGCTATGTGCTCATGTTATGATCTACTGTGCCACCATAGGGCCAAGTGACCATGGACTGAAACATCTGCAACCATAAGCCAAAATAAACCTTCTCCCCTTGTAGATTGATAATCTCAGGTATTTGTTATAGTCATGGAAAGCTGCATATTTAATAAAATGTAGAAGGGAATTGCAGTATTTTCATCATAAATTATAAATGTTTAAAGAGATAAGTATGTTTAATCTAGTTTAAAGATTATGCAATGATTACATGTATTGAAACATCATGTAGCAATCTATTAATAGGCATAAGTATTATGTTTTATGTATCAGTTTTTTCCATTAAAAGAGAGTTCAATGAACTTGAAAAATGGAAAACAATAGGAAAAATTGAAACAAAAATGTGGTTTTCAAAAAAAATCAGTAAAATTAATAACTTCTAACAAAAATAAAAAAGAAAAAGAAAATAACAACCGATGTTAAGGATGTAGCAAGGGCTATCACAACAGATCCTACAGCAATTGAAAAGACAATGAGACAACAGTAATGGGACAAAAAAAGAAAACAACTATCGACAGTTTTATGCTCATAAATGCAAAAAGCTACAAGAAATGGGCCAATTCTTCAAAAATCACAAATTACTAAAGCTCAGCCAAGATAAAATAGAAAGTTACTTTATAGGTAATTATTAAAGACACTGGACTTGTAGTTGAAGTACTCTCCCCAGAAAAGAAACCTTTAGGCCTCAATAGTTTCACTGGAGAATTTTATCAACAGTCAAAGAAGACAATGTTAATCCTACATAAACTCTTCTAAAGTTTAATATTAATTATACATAAACTCACCTATTTTTTGTATGAAACTATCATTACTTTGGCAGCAAAAGCAGCTAAAGACAGCGTACAAAAAGAAAGCTAGAGATTGCTTTCTTTACTTGAGATATAAAGATCGTCAATCAAATTTAATTAATCAAATTCAACAATGAATAACAAGAATGAGATATGATAGTCATATTAATTGATGTAAAAATTATAAAACAAAATTTGAAAACAATTTTTAGTACAAACAACTCTCACAGTGCACTAGGAATATAGAAGAGCTTCCTTAATCTCACACAAAAAACCTACTAAAGTCCAGTGTGAGTAAGTACAGTAGCACCTGCCTGTAATCCCAGCTACTTGTGAGACTGGAGCAACTTAGTGAGGCCCTGTCTCAAAATAAAAAATAGAGTGGTAAATCACACCTGGGTTTCAATTCCCTGTACTCAAAACCAAAAACCAAGCCAAAAACCTTGTATCAATTTTATTTCATAACAAAACACTCAACTTATTCCCTCAAAGATCTGGAATAAGGCAGGATGGTTACTTTTGCCACTCTTACACAACATGGTACTGAAAGTTCTAGCCTTTGCAATAAGGCAGGAAAGGGAAATAAAAGTCATGCTTATTGGAAGGGATAACATTGTCTTTTTTTTTTTCTTTTTTTTGAGAAAGATTCTTACTCTAGTCCAGGCTGGTCCTGAACTCTTTATGTAGCTCACCCTGACTTCAAACACATGGCAATACTCCCGCCTTAACCTCCTGCATGGAAAATTGTCTCTTTTTATGAACATGATTGTTAACATAGAAAATCCAAAGGGATCTAGGAAAAATAAGTTGCCCTTCTTCTACTGTTTACATTGAGCAGGAAAGTGTTGCCAGTTGTTTCTGAGGGTCTTACTCAGGAGCTTCTGTGGAGGAAATCACAGAGGCTGAGACACAGCATGGGAGTGGTAGGCCAGGTAGACACCACCTTCCAGCCATCATCAAGCTGTGTACCCATATTGCACCTTTCTTGATCTCTCTAAACCTCAATCCTCTCTTCCGGGTGTGGTTTATGATAGACCCAGAGCCCGTCGTTGCTGAGAATACCAAATAAACCATGTGAAAGGTATACCACTATTTTTCCGCAGGCACTGCTGCTATGGCTGCTGGGGTGACTCTTTGCTCTTGTGTGCTGCCAGCCCCTGTCACGGAAAACAATAGGCCTGAATTTTTCTGTTCAGAAGTCCTGAGACTTGTCAACTCACACAGTCACTCTGATCCTAACTATCTTTGGTGATCGTGCTGGAATAAAAATCTCTCTCATAGGATCATTACGACTAGATGGGTCTACATACTAATCAGAAGCATGCCCCACCATAGCAGTCAGGAGTGTGGCCTGCACTACCAGACCAGGCTTTTAACATGTACCTTTATCCCCTGCAAGTTATGTGGCCAACTGTTAGGTAAATTTAAAAATAGGATATAACTTATCAAACTGTAATGAAGATGAAATTAGTTACAACATGTATAGCTCTTAAAAAAAGATTAGAAGAAATACAATGTATGAAGTGCTTTAAGTATTCTGCAAATAACGTTTATGGTTAGAATTTTTGAGCACTTTCTATTGCTATCGCTATGAAGAGTTTATCCTGTACTTACTCCCATAAATTAGCCTCATTTTCATTAGCCCCTCATGTTAACTTTTTGTTACAAAAAGGTATTTTGATAACATACCAGAGACCAACAAATTAAAGGAGGGAAGATTTATTCTGGCTGAGATTTCAGGCCATGATTAGCTAGCTCCATTGCTTGAGGCCTGTGATAAGGTAGAAACATCATGGCAGAGGGTGTGACAGAGGAAAGCTGTTCACCACATGGCAGCCAAGAAAGAGAGAGGGAGGGGAGAGAGAGAGAGAAAGAGAGAGAGAGAGAGAGAGAGAGAGAGAGAGAGAGAGAGAGAGAGAGAGAGAATCCAAGTCTGAGAATCTGAGAAGAAGAGTCCTCTTTAAGTCCTCTTTAAGACATCACCGCCAGGACCTGCCTTAGGCTATAAATTCGTCAGTGGATTAATTCGCTTGATGAAGTTAAAGCCCTCATGGTTCAGTCACTCCCCCAAACCTATCAACTGGCAGTCAAGCCTTCTACACAGTGTGCATGTGGAGGACATCTTAGATGCCAACCATAACACTGTCCAACTCCCTATGTGTGATTTCCTTTTCTATGGTTTCAGTTACCCCTGGTCAATCATTGTCTAAGTATATAGAGCAAAAATTCCAGAAACAAACACTTCATAAATTTTATCTTGTGCACCCTTCTGAGCATGTGATGGCCCCTCCCTTTGGCCTGCTTTGCTCTGCCCAGGATGTGACTCATCCTTTCGTTCAGCATGTCCACGCTGTATAAACTACCTGCCCATTCGTCTTCCACGACTTCACTTAGTGGCTGTCAGGTCAGCTGTCATAGTATCATGATGTCCAAGTCACGTTTTAAAAAATTTAATAATGTCCCCAAAGTACAAACATAGCAATACTAGTAATTTTTTATAAAATGTTGTTGTGTAATTTTTCTATTTTATTATAAGTAATTATTGTTCATCTCTTGTGGTGCCCAATTTATAAATTAAATTCGTCACAGTTGTGTATGTATAGGAAAGAACATAGGATACACAAAGACAGGCACTGTGCATGGTTTCAGGCCCCCACTACACTTAAGGTCTTGGTGTATTTCCCATGAAGAAGAGAAAACCACCACGTGGAAATTGTAGATGGTTGCCCAGAGAAGTAACTTGCCCAAAGAAGCAGCTTACAGAACAAAAGAATCTCAACTTGGACTCCCTGATCTGGCTGTGTTATGTTTTCCAGAAAAAACAAGCTAGTGAAGGAAGAATACCTTGGCTTGGGAATCCTTTCTGCAGGAGGGTATAGCCTTGTATGGAAGGTGCATCTGGGTAGCTGGGTGGGAGAAGCCAAGTGCCAACCTTGGTCTTGTCACTGCCTCAAAACCAGCAAGGTGCCTGAGATATCAGGTTCCCTTTGGTGGGACACCAGGTGGGATGTTTATTAGAACATCTGTTTCCTTGAAGGATCAAATGATGACACAGAAGTGAAATATTACGTGCCCAGGTCTAAAAATAACTGCATCGCCTCTACTAGGGACTGGGTCTGGATTGAAGCCATTCTTTCAGGTGCAAAAAAGGAAAGCATGACTGCGTCACTGACTTAAAAAAGAAGTGGGGTCAGAGGGGCAGCTTGGCAGGTGCCATGCAGGCAGCCTCTCAGCTGGTATTTCCTACATTTCCTGTTTTGGACACAGATTCCTGTCTGCACTGTGATGTTTTGTGTGTTTAAAAAGTTCCCTTGCTTTGCAAACAGTTTGTGTTCATCTTGACTAGCTGTGCCTACATAATCCTGAGCTATTTCAGTCAATTCTGCCTCTTTCTCCCTAGCTTTATGCTATGGGTCTGTGACATTTTTTTTTTTTTTGAATACCCCTGCCCTGAGTACAACAGGAAGTCATTAGTGGAAATTCCCATGAGCCCATGATATGGTGGGATAGACAGACCTTCCATATATTGGGGTTTTCTATGGAAAGGTATTTCCTTTTGGAGGGAGGGTTCACTGAAGTCTAAGATCTTACCAATTCTAAGAACTTAAAATTTTATTTTCTTTTTTTCTCCAGTTGCACTTAAGTAAATCAATTGTATTCAAGATTGACTTTTTAACTAATATATTCATTGGGTTCTTTCATTCAAAATAGTGATTAAAAGGACTTCTGGACCAGACTAGGCAGTGTGGAGATGTTTCTTCTCTCCTCCCAGCTACGTGTAAGAACAAATGCTGGAAATGATGCAGAGGCAATCAAGAGGAAGTCTGAAGGAGGGAGAGAGAAAGAGAAACTGGTTAGGGATCCCAGGAAGAACTGGGCGGCAGGTTGTCTTACTGCTCTCTCAATCCACATGAGAAGGGGACGTAGGTCTGGCATTTCACAAAGATAGCCAGCACAGATGTATTTCTCCTCCTTCAGAGTGGGCCCAAGGGTCTCCTTCTTCCCCACCTGAGGTGACCAGATGGTCTCATTATAACAAACATCTTTGTGGGGGGCGGGGGGGGGGGCGGCATTCTTGGTTGCCATAGGGTGGGGACTCTTCCCGTCTTGAGATGCTAGGATTACCAGCCCAAGGAAATTTCTAGTTCCTGAGGTGAGCAGGCCAGGATCAATGAGAGCCCCAGTAAGCTTCAACTGTATGACAGAGGCTCTGAAATTAGACTGACATTGGACCCACAGTTCATTAGAGTAGGCCAAGACCTGTGTGTTACACCAAAATAGAGTCATCGCCTACTTAAATGAATCAATAATAGGGCTCAGTGTCTATTGACAAGTTTCCCGAATACGTTGAAAAGTACATATTATACTAAGACCCAGGAAAATAACTCAAGCGAGAAGAGGCAACCGGCTGGCACCGACACTGATATGGTTCAGAGGGTAGAATTGTTGAGTGATTTTAGAGTAGCCATTCTAAGAAGGTCCTAGAAAGCAATTGCAGAGTCTCTGGAAATGAATGAATTGACAAATTGTGGTGAAGAAAAAGAAGCTACAAAAGAACAGCCATATGGAAATTATAGAACTTAGAAGTACAATGATAGTGATGAAAAACTCACGGGATCCTACTCAACAGTTGAATGGACTTGACCATGGAGGGAATCAGTGAAACTCGGGACCAGAAGCAGAAACCAACCAGTCTGAACAAGAGAAAGAAAACCTGAGAAAAAGTTCTCTCCTCCGCACAACTTTGATATTCACAAATTATAGTATTAACCACACTACAGGCATTTGTTTAAACAATGTAAGAAAACAAATAGTTTGCGATGAGTGATAAACAATTGGAATATTAAAATTTTAAATACCCTCCATAGCATCAAAAATACAGAGAAATAAAACTTAGTTAATTGAAAACTGTAGGATTATTATTGGGAGAAATTAAGAGAACCCTAGATAAATATTCAGAAAGTAAAATACTTAATAATTTTCATGATCAGTTCTTTTCCAGTCTAAAGAATCAGTGCAATTTCAATATAAATTCAAGTAAAAAATTTGCTTATCTCATTTGTAGAATACATTTTATGTGTTATTTGAACAGTTGAAAAGATCATACTAGTAGGTTGCAAGCTGAAAACACCCACAGTAGCCCCATTGACTCACCAAGAGTATTTTGCCCAATTTTCAAAACTTTGGAAGCAGAATATTCTCTCACCCTGAGCTGGTAAGCAAGCAGTAACTGGAAAAGTGAGATGAACTTACAAATGGCTTATTTGTAGACAGTCTTTGTCCTGATACCTTGCTCCAAAACCAAACAAAGCTAGCTTCCCTTGCAGCGCAGTGTCCTGCTCACCTGCCATCCCTGTGGTGCTGATCCTTAGGGCACCAGGGGCCAGCTGAGTTGAAGACCATTCTTCCAAGGAGGCGTGGCCAGATTGCTTCCAAATGACAACAAGAAGCAGAGGCAGCAGAGCAGGGAGCAAAGCTCTGTCTTCTGTCAGGTCAGCTGCAGAATAAAAAGGAGGTGGAGCTTCCTCACTGCCCACCTCCTGCTTGTTGCCTGTCTGTCCCCGCCAGCCCTTTCATTAGACTAGGCCAAGACCTACTGAAACATCATGCTGATGTTTCCCACATATAGAATTGGACAGAATTTGGAGAAGGATTCCTTTCTCTCTGAAAGCATCTAAAGATCCTTTACTAGTAGTATACGTTGCCGTAATCATCCTGGCTCTCTCTCTCTTAATGAGCAAAAGTATTCTAGTTTGAAAGGAGCATCAGGGCTTTCAATTCCTTGCTCCTTCAACCAGCAGGGCAAGAGACATTGGTGCAGTGAGCCATGTGGAGTTTACAAAACCTCTGTGGGTAACCCCATCACCCCCATAGGCTGTCAAACCTCTCTGGGCATGATCCCCATCACCTCCATAGGCTGTCAAAGTTATTTTTGTTACAATTTAAATGTAAACATCCCCAAAAGTGTTCAGAGGTGGGATCCCAGGGGATGATTGGGTCATGAGGTGCTAAACCTCATCAGTGGACAGTTCCACTGCTGGAGTTCCTAGCTGGATGTGCTATGAGGAGGGGGAGCTGATGCAGAGGGCGTGGTTACCTAGGGTGTGACGTAGAAGGGTGTTCCTTGTCTCCTTCCTCTCTCTGCTTCCTGGCTGCCATGGAGTGACTAGGTCTCCCACCAGGCCCTTCCGCCATGTACTTCCTGCCCAGGAGCCAGCCAGCTGTCTATGGACTAAAATCTCTAAAACCATGAACCAAAATAACACTTTCCACCTGCTTTTTGTTGTTGATGCTTGTTTTCTTTGAGACAGGGTCTTGCTATAGTCCAGGCTGGTCCTGAACTCACTATGTAGCCCAGGCTGGCCTCGAACTCACAGTAATCCTCCTGCCTCAGCCTCTCTCAAGTGCTGGGATTACAGGTATGCACCACCACACCTGGATAGTATATGATATTGGAGGATGAACCTGGAGCCTGGAGCTCCCTAGGCAAGTGATCTAATCACTGAGCTAGCCCCCTAACCCCAAACTTTTTCATCTTTAAGCTAAATGTGTCAAGTATTTTGTCCCAGTGATGAAAAATGACTAGTACGGTATTAGAGCTGATGGGAATGTCTCATTGGTTTTTCAAAGATGACATTGTCTGGGAGGGAAAGAAACTCGTAAGGTGAACAGTAAGAATACAGGTCTCCCAGCATACCCGACAACAACCACACTCCAGAGATGGAAACAGAAAGCAATATTAGCCGTCACCCCTCCCCTTGGTTCCTTTTCTTTGTTTCTTATCACCAAAGTCAGTTTCCAGAGGACTCTGGAAAGGAGGAAGGGGCCGTCTCTACCTCCTCTGAGGGGTAAATGGGTTTCCAGCAGTCTTCAGTGGGAGCCGGTAGGGGAGGAGGATAAGCTCAGAGAAGACCAAAGTTCAAAGACCGGTCATGAAGGGGACGCAGCACAGAGTAAGGAGCTTAGGTGCTGGAGGTACGCTGCAGGTTCAAATCCCATCTCCACCTCTTGGCCTCTTGGAGCCTCCATGTCCCGGCTATAAAGAACAAACAATGGAAAGTCGTCGTTCCCCTACTCCTAACCATTCCCTGGAAACCCACAGGCAGGATGGGAACTTCGCAGGTGAATTCCAACAGCCTGGACAGAGCCCCCTAGGGGAAAGCTCCCGCAAGAGTGGCTTTTTGTGGCTGCCTAGGGCTGAGGCTGATTTCTAGTGGGGGAAACTATGGAGGCTGATGGGGGACACAAAGGCCAGTAGCTCCAAATGCAAACTGCATGGGGGAGTTTTTTCCTCTCCACTTAAGAACAAGTGATCTAGCCGGGCTTGTAGGTACAGGTCTGTCATCCCAACATTCATGAGGCTGAAATTCGAGCCCTGCTTGAGTAGGTTAGCAATTTAGCAAGATCCAGCCTCAAAGGAGGGCAGAAGATGTAGCTCGTTGTGAATGAAGGCCGCGGGCTGGCTCACCGGTACAAAAAACCAACCAATCATACCAAGAAGAAAAGAACAGTTCTGGGCACATCTGAAGCCTCACCTTCCCTCCACTCCTCATTTCCTCCGTGATGTCATGCAGGTTCCTTAGCCATTCTAAGACTCTGTGTCCCCTTGGCAACAGGAAGAGATGGCCGGTTTCTGTTCTGGAGCTCCGAGAGTCAAGCCTGTCTTGGGGCACCATCTGGGGAAGGTTTTGACAACCAGAATCCACTCTGGGACAGTCTCACCAGACTCCAGGAGTGCAGTCCAGAGGACTTCCATGCACCAGAGGGTGGGAAAGCCCAGACCGGGTGGTTCCTGCCTCTCGTCCCAGCGTTGATTCCTGAGAAAGGCAGCATACTCTCCTGCCACCACTGCCACCTGCCCTTCTGTCATTGTCCTATCTTCTGCTGAGTCTTCTGACTCAAGGACAAACATGCAGAAGCCCCGAGTCCCTGCAGATGGAAAGCTGCCCCCCTGTTCTCTCTTCCTGCTTCCATGCCTGTTTAGCTCAGGCTCCACTAGAAACAGGCCTCACGGGCCCAGCGGGTAGCAGCAGGTGCTCACGTGGGGCTGTGGGTGCGTAGCTAGGTCTCGAGGACATCATAAGATAGAGTGACCACAAAACTTTCAGTCTACGGCTTTTTGAAAGGAAGAATTCCTACTGGCCAAGTATATTTCTCTGAAGCTGATTTTGTTTGCTTTCTGCTTAGAGATGATTATTTGCATACAAGAATGAAACAAGGTCCCTCTGTTCTCACCCCAGTGGCTGGGAATCGTGATGTCTGGTGGCTCCAGGGTCACCGGGCATCAATGGGACAGAAGCCACTTTCTTCTTATTTTGCCATCATTCCTCTTGCCTTGCTGCTTTTCCCTCTCTTTTATTTCTTTTCCTCCTTTTCTTACTTTCTTCTTCTTTTTTGTGGTACTGGGGATCAAGCCCAAAACCTTCACATTGAGCGATTATCTCCAGCCCATTTTTTAGCTTTTGAGTCAGGGTCTTGCTGTGTCACCAAGTGCCCAGGTTGAGCTCAGACTTGTAACTGTCCTGTCTCAGTCACCAAGATTACAAGTTTACAGGCCTGTACCACCCAGCCCATCCTCCCCCCCCCCCCCCATTTTTTTCTGAAACAGGGTCTCTCTCTGTAGTCCAGGTGGGTCCTGAGCTCACTAAGTTGTTTAGGTAGGCCTCAAACACATGGGGCTCCTTCGGCCTCTAGCTTCTGTGATGCTGAGAATTTGAACCCAAAGCCTTGAGTTTGCTAGACGAATGCTTTAACTGCTGAGCTGCTCTCCCAGCCCCCGGCTGTCTTCTTTCACCTCCAATGTCCCTGGCCCTCTGTCTTTCTATCCATTTCTCTCTTCTTTCTTCACATACTAATGTTTATTTTATTTTGAATGCTCTCTTCTGGCTGAGAGTGGGCATGCTCCAGACCAAATGGAAATAAAGGTGATTGAATCTGTTCTAGGGTGAGGGGGACGGAAGCACATACGACTGCTGCCAGAAGTCATTGGAATCATGAGCCATTGGGCAGCAGGCACCAGGAGACACAGCCCAGGCTCATGGGAGACGTGACGCCATCCCATGACAAGCTCAGCACCAAAGACGCAGAGGCGTGCTCTTCTGCATCCTCCCACCCAACCTTCCTCAGGGGGAGGTGCTGGACTCTGGACACCAGCACCCCTTGAGGCCTTGTTGGAAATGCACCTTTTCGGGGCCCATCCCAGACCTGCAGGATCACGGTGGGGACAGACCGTAGGTCCTGACAGGATTCTGATGTGTGTCGCAGTTTGAGAATCAGCGGCTTGCTTCTGTCATTCGGTGAGATTGTTTGATGGGTGTGGAGATGGATTTGAAGGTCCCCAGATGTCTGAGGACGGCTGCACAGGGGGTGGGGCGGGACAGATTCAAGGGAGAGGAGCAAAGAGCAGGAGAGACAGGACTGAGCCGGTGGCCCTGCAGCCAGCCTGTGAGCAGCTGCAGAGGCCGAAGGACAGCCTGGTGCACGGGATGCCAGAGTGAGGGAATAGGAGCCCTGGAGAATTCAATTCAAAGATTTCTTGTTCACTTGTATGATTTTTTTTTATGCTGAATAAAATCTCACTGCTAGGTTCTGTAGCAAATACTAAGTGAAGGAACCATGGGTTTCTAAATTATTTCTAGTAAGCGAAGAAAATAGTTTTTAATAAATTATGGCAATTTCAACTATACAAAAAACTACAGAATAATATAACAGATATGCTTGATAATGTCAACACTTAAGACTTAATAAATGAAGTCTGCTACGCTTCAGATCTTTAAGGTGCGCTTGATTTCCCACGCCCATACCTGTGTCCTCAAAGTGGCCTCACTAACGAGATTGGCTGGGAGGTAAGCTGCAAGGAGAGACAGGCCAAGCTGGAGGGAAATGAGTCCCTCCTTGCACAGAGGGTGGGAGTAAAAGTGAGCCTGATCCCCCACGATCTGACAGAAACTCAGGACAGGCCCAAGGCTCGAGAGCAGCAGGGCAGAGCTGCTCCGCAGCAGAGGAGCCGGCTGCCTTCTGTCTGGTACTTTGGGCAAAAATGGAAGGGCAGGGAAGGCAGGAAAGGAGCTTGAACCTACCCTCAGCCTGTCCCCAGGCATCGAGTTCCCACTTTCAGTGGGCGACTTCATAAAACTCATTCTTGAATCAACTTTTTTCCCCACTACCAAGGGGTGACAATCCAGAGGGAGCCATGCCCAGGAAGCGTGTGCATAACCCCAACACCTGTGTGTGTGTTTATGAAGCTGTATTAACCATGGCCCATTTGGTGACCAGGCTTTGATCCTATCCTTCTGGGTAGCCAATAGCTGGCTCATTGGCAGTGAGTAGCCTGGGCTCTGGGCAGACAACGGCTGCTTTAATTCCATGAGCAGGCCCAGGCCAAGTCTGGAAATAAAGGACAACTCTTTATCCAGCTCACACTCTTTCCCAATGAGCCTATCAAAATGGCATGGTGTCTCGATGCCCCACATCCTTGGCATCTGTCCCTCTGGTATCCGGTTAGGATAGTGACGGCCACACACTTAGGTCATAGAGTTGGGCGCTTTATTTGAAGCACTGTTTCGGATGAATTAGTGGCTCCAGCACCACACTTAAGTTTACTTTAAGATGAGTTTTACCTCTCTATCTTTATGGGGGTACATATCCCAACAAAAAGATTATTTTAATGTCCAGACACAAGTTATAATTTAATAGGAAGCTTTGGCTGAAACTACAAGAAGGTCTGTTGAATAAAGTTTTCAGAAAGCAACTTTCCAAGGTAAAAAGAGTCCTTGGGTATGCAGTGAAAATTTCCAGAGGCCTGAGCTAGCATTGTCAAAGAAAAGGATCCTGGCTGCTGACTTCACGTTCGACTTGGTTATGGAGCTGCTGAGAAGCCTAGCAGCCCCAAGGAAGAAGCAGAGACTTCTCCTTACACGTGTGGTCATCTCTGACCCCCTTTATTGCCAAGGTCCCTTCGCTTTACCCAGGAGACCCAAATTCCCACTTCCTCACCTTCTCCCTACACCCTTCCAATGGGAGCTGAAGAAGAGTAGAAATTTGATTCTCCAGCCAGCAGCCCTTCACAGCTTCCAGGGCTGGTATACAGGCAACATGGTTTCTCTTTGGGAAGATCCCATTTCCTGGGGCCCAGGATCGCCCCAAATGGCCTGGTAATCATGAGAGTATAGGCAGGCCATGCAGGTTTCTAAATCCAACACGTGAAGGGGCCTCTGAGGAAGGTGTGAATGATGGACTGGTGTGGGGGGGGCAAAGGGCAGGGCCGGTGGTTAAGGCCACTAAGTGGCCTGTGACTTGCACTGGACTCTCGATCAGGCATCGTGGACAAGCCCAAGGATGTGCTAACACACAGGCGTCAGAAAAGGGCAGCAAAGAGGCTGGGAATGCATCTGTAGTCAGCATTCATGTGGCTCTGGGCTTTCCAGAAAGGGAAGGAAAACAGAATGACATGCAGCTCAGACTGTCTAATAAAAGAAAAGGCCCTGATTCCTCAGGGAATTTTTTTTTCCTGGCTATAAATTCTTGGAAGAATTCATGTGACAGGATACCTCAGGGGAACACCCTTGTGTTGGGAAGTAGGCCACCTAGTCTGGAGGGTCTTGGGGGTTGCAGTAGGGCATTGGGAGGAAGCCAAGCAGCTGTGCTGCTGCAGTGGGCTCCAGGGAGGAAGGAGCCAGACTGTTGGTCAGAGGACATCACTCAGAAGGAGGGAGGGAGAACACAAGCCACAGCCAGGGACGTGACGAAGGGCTGACAGCTCACTGCGCTGTGTTTCATCCAGAGAAAGGGTCTGAGCCTGTCTAGGAGCAATAGTGAGAAAGGGGCCAGAGGCACTAGAGCTTGCTTTTGGCTGCTTGAATGGTTAGAACAGGTGGAGAGCATTTTCTCAAATACAGGAAAAAGCCTTTGGGAGTGACGACTGAGGATGAAGACTGTGGCTTTGAGCTCTTCCAGGCCCAGAGTCCTAGGGTGGGTCAAGATGAGAAAAAGTGTGTGTCAAAGGAAGATGAAGGAAGGGAGGAAAAGAGATAGAGAGGAGGCAGAGGAGAGGAGAAGAGAGAGAGCCTATTTTGAATGACCCTGAACTCTTGCTTTTTGAACCATCCCTGTTCTCCAGTATCCTCTCCCATCCACATTAAATTTATAGCAATCAATTGAAGAAAGGAAAGAAGAGAGAAGAGGGGAGAGTGGGGAAGGGGAGAGGAGAGAAGAAAATGGATGGAGATAGAGAAAAGGAAGGTGGGAAAGGCAGAAGAAAGCCATGAAAAGCTAGAAGAATCGAGAGACAGAAAGCAAGTGAACCACAGATAGTATGGGAGGCGAGAGGCCGGGCCAAGCTGTGCAGGAGAAAGTCTATCTTTTGTTCTCTGTTGCTGATCTTAAAGTCACTGCAAAGGGCCTTACTGATTGGCCAGCGGGAGCTATGGACAGCTGCCCAAGGGCGAAGCCTCTGGGAGCTGCCCTCCATGATGCCCGGGGGTCCAGGGACACTCCAAGTTAAGATATGTGGAGTGAGGGATGCAGATGTGGGACAATGAGCCCATTAAGGGGTGGATGTAGGTGGACCCCAGTAGGTGGTGACTCTAAGTGTATGTGCTCCCTACCCAGCCAACAGACCCACTGCATGTGTCATAAAATATCAAATCTCATGGGAAGGAGAGAAGAGAAATATCAGCCCCTCAAATAATATGACAAGTGCTGGACGAGGGAAAGAAAGGTGTGCCTCAGGAGCCTGTGCCTCCAGGTTACTTGAGGCCTTGCAGGGCTGGAAGCTCCCTGGCTTCTCTGTTCCCCAACCGCTGCCCAGTCTGGCTCTGCAGAGGAGGGGCCTGGCTCTGAGATCTTGGTGTCCCAAGTGAATGGCACTGACTGAGTATGGGGGTAGCTCAGCTCACATGACCCAGATTGAGCCAGGCTGTACCCTCCTTTATGCCTCCATAGCAACGAGTGAGTCCCCTCCATTAGGAGTGGGTGCAAAAAAGCCAGATGTGCTGTCCACAAGCCGTCAGCACCCCATGATCCTTCACTCCTGTTGCGACCCACGACCTGAGCTCCGCAGACTCGATGATCCTACATGGCTGAGTTGCTCCCCATGGAACTACTAAACCATCCCAGAAAAAAAATGATACTCAGGAAATGGAAAAGTGTCTTAGACAATGTACTGTTTGACTTCTTAGGGGTTTCCGGAAGGCATTCACTCTTCCCTCAAACCAAACAGGAAGTGTCAATGCTGTTGTAGACTTTAAAAGACTAGGGGCTGAGGTCCCATTTTGAATGACCCTGAACTTTTGCTCTTCGGTCCTTCCCTGTTCTCCAATATCCTCTCCCATGTGCGTTGAATTTATAGCAAATTACAAATTTAGAAATTGATATCAAATTGTAGATGTATGAACTACTCTATGTTACTCCACATTTTGGTTTTAAAAGTTGTATAAAAATTTTCAAGTTTAGTCAGGAGAAAACATCTAAGTCTGCTCAAAATAATATTTTCTAGAAGCCTTCGCATTTTCACTAGGGAAAATAGCCCAGGTTTGAAGTTTGTCTTTGGTTTCTGCAGCATTACCCGTGAAGTAACAGTGACTCAGTTTGCTCAAAATAAACTTCTCTTTGAAGATTCAGACCTTGCCTCCTTGGGACAAGACTCGTGACCTGCGTGTCCCCTCTGTAATATCTGCACAAAAGGCTGTCGTCAACCCCCTGACTCGCGGGGGAACCACAGGCTGAAAATAGCTACCAAATGCATGTATGTGAGGTGGCCAAACGTCATCTGCAGTGTGACTCAACAGGCCAACTGGTGCACAAAAGTGGACAAAACCCAGGAGCAGCACACCACTTCTTGGCCACTGTCCACCAGTACCATGGTTCCGTTGTTACTTTATGACTTGGTGATACCTGCTGGGCAGGTGGGACTGGTCTTTTCTCTGAGCAAGTTGGTTAGCATGGAAACTGTTGTTTCCTGGGGAGCCAAGTGTTCGGATGGGTCTGGAAAAGACAGAGGAAGCTGTGTACTCTTAAGTCGTTAGCCCTTTTGGGGGCCACTGCTGCCTGTAGAGATCCTGTCGGTGCAGGTGCCAAGCCACGCCATGCTTGGGGCTGCGCTTCCTCCCACAATTCCTTCAGTCACATGCACTTTGGTCAGTGGCAATCGCAAAACAGGAAGAGTCTGGGGTGAAGACTAGCTGCCTGGGGTCTGTGCTTAGTCTTCTCAGAACCTTGCTCTGCCAGGATTCCTTCTTCCAGCTTTGTAAAGAGCACAGGACTGAGTGACTTGGGCAGTGTTGTCCTAGGTCACCAAAGAGCTGGGCTTCAAGATTTGGGGCAGCAAGAAGGGGAGTATGAGCCAAAGCCTGAGGAATTACTGTCCATCCTTATGTCACCAGAGGAGGAAGACCACTCAGCCCATTTTCCAGTGTATTTCGTGATTACACACTCCAGGCACTCAGGGTGGTCGTGGTGCCCGTGTGATTGGTTATAGCACGGAAGCATCTTATCAAGCGACCTTCAGAATGTCACCTTCTGAGGATGATAAGGTCCTCTGCCTCAAGGGAAAGAGAAGGAGCCAAGACCGGCCACTCGAGACACTTCTCAGGCATCGCTGGGGTCCAAAGCCTTGTTCTGGGGAGTACTTGGTTTGGAGAGAGAAGCCCACCCCTGAGAAGAGGCTCAGGGGCACACCACAGCACCAGATATAAGCAAGTGCGGCAGAAACAAGGGTTTAACAGAGCTTTGAAAGTTGACTTCAAAGCTCCCAATTTGCAGTCTTTCCCCCTCTGTTCTCTAAGTTTTGCACCTCGTCTTCCAGGAGCTCAGGAAGTGGGTACCCTTCCTTGCAGTGGAAGCGTCTTGCTCGTAGTCCTATCTGCTCCCACTTTCCTGCACATCACCTCTTCCACCTGCAGTTACATGTGAGTCTCCTCACCCAGATATCTGGCCTCCAGAGAATAGATAGTGGGATCATGACATCAGATGGTAGAATGAAAGTGGCCATTTCCCAGAAAAATGCTCAAGGACGAAAACATAAAACAAACACACTGTTTTAGGACAACAAGGGTAGCTTAAATCCGGGTGAAGAGTCCCTGGTTGCGTGGGCCTCCAGCCTGGCAATTCTCCACACTCACACTGGCTTCCAGCAGTACAAATAACACCTGTCCTATGTTGGGCCCCTTGTTAGGAAGATTTCTCTCAGGCCTGCCTTATCTCTTCCTGTAAAAGCTATGGATTCCCTCAGTAAAATAAAGTACCTGGTGCTTCTAAAAATGTATCATCCACTTTTCACAAGTGCCTCAAACTCCTCCTGAAGCCCCTTTTTGGAAATTAGTTTTAAGCCCAGGCATTCCCCTTCCCCAGTCCCCCAATCAGGGGATTCTTTTTCCATGAGGTCTCTCCTATATCTTCAGATGGAAATTCCTTTTCTTCCTTGGGATTTCTCTGCTCACTCTGTGACTCCCAAATCAGGCCTCTCATAGCTCTTGCATGGGACACAGAGAGATGGTGAGTGCCCTCTTTTTGAACAAGGTCATGGAATGACTATGGCTGTCTGCACTAAACCAGGTTGATTAGTGCACAGTGTGGTTAGATATAAGGTTGCTTCTTGGACCAGAAAGAGAACTGGAGAAAGAATAATGAACTTCGTGAAACCAAAAAAACTGTGAGTTTTGGGTTTGGGAAGATAGTATCTGAAAGAATGTCTATTTAATGTCAAGAAAACCATGAAGACCACCAATAGTACAGTCTGGGTTTTGCTTACCAAGAATGAAAATACTGAAAGAGGGAGCTGCAAAAAATAGAAAGAGACAGCAACTTCTGTTGACCGTCACACTCACTTGTGTGATGGGTCAGGGAAACATGTGGCCCTCATTCTCCTGAGAAGTGACGTAAGTCAAGGTTAAAAATAGGCTTCTGAAAGATCGAGAGACTGCTGAGGGTAATGAAACTCTAAGCAAATGGAAAGGTTTCCTTGTTCATACACAGGAAGATTTCATATTGTAAAGGAGTCTGAGCAGTGTCAAGATGTTAAGGTCTTGTTGAGACCAAAGCTAAGATCCCAACATGAAGATGACTTGGCCCGGGTGTTGGCTGCCAGGGAGGAAGTGTCCCCCAACAGTGCCAGTTAGGAGTCTGTCATTTCGAGAAAGAGACTCTGGCTAGCTCAGACCAAGAACACTTTGGAAGGCGACGACATTCAGGGAATTGGAGCTGAAAGGGACTCGCGGCTCTGGGGACTGGGAAAGGAGGGAGCTCAATCTTTGTCTCATGACAGAGGCCACGTGTTCTGGGGTCCAGCTGAATCGGTGGACCCTCTGGGGCCACAGAAGTGAGGGGCTCTATCCTGGGTTAGACCACACACCACACCCTG
Source organism: Ctenodactylus gundi (assembly GCA_004027205.1). Lineage (NCBI taxonomy): Eukaryota > Metazoa > Chordata > Mammalia > Rodentia > Ctenodactylidae > Ctenodactylus > Ctenodactylus gundi. The sequence continues at coordinate 309,410 of PVKB01001182.1, read as the reverse complement.
GGTGATCCAGGACAGGGCGAGGAAGATCTGCTTTCTAGCCTTCCACAGTACAGAGCAGGCACCAAAGACGATTCTCCACTCGCACCAGTATAGTGGGGAACTTGTCATCCCCCATAGGACACTGACGGCCCCATAGAAGCAAGAAGGGATACAGGGAGTCACCACAGCAGCCTTCACTTTCATCTGTTTCCTTCCTGAGTGGACATCCACACCTGCAGGCTGGGCATCCAGGGCTGGGCCCATAGAAGCTTTGTGCACACTTCTTTTCAAGGCATTCAGGGTGTCTGGCCATGTCGAGGAGCTGGTCCCTGATGAAAAGTCAGCAGAGTTTTAACTGCAGCAGTGGAGCCCAGGCTCCCTCCTATTTTCCCTCAGGAGATGTCAGCTGGGCCATATGACTCACACAGTCTCGGTGGCCATGACCACAGGTCCTCCTCATTGAGGCTGAGGTTGAGGAGGCGGCTGTGATTGCTGGGGGGGCCCATGCTTCCCCAGGCACAAATGCACCCAGAGACCCCAGGGCAGATCATCTTGGAGTCTGCTGAGGCCACTCCTTCTCTTCCTGCAGCTGACCACTGTGACACGAAATGACTGTGCCGGATAGGGAGTGACAAAAGTGACCCATTCCCGGTCTCAGCAGAATGCACGCTAGCGTGAGTTCCAGATCAAAGACAGGGGAAGATGCCTAGAGGGGTGTAGGGCTGGGACCAGACACCGGCAGGCTGAAGCCGGTACTTGGTGAGTGGGGTGGGGCTGCAAGAGGGGTTAGTTAAGGCCACAGTCAAGGGAGGGAAAGGAAAGAGCTAACTTTGAACCGAGCTTGTCATTATTGAGACACACCAAGCCTCAGAAGATCTCCGCTTGCCCGTGAGCACTCGTCTTCCCAAGGCAAGGCCTGTTGCCGTGAGTGGCTGAGCAGGGATTCGAACTCTAGCCCCCTGACCAGACAGAACCATACAAGAAGAGAGATGGGTGGGCCTGGAGATGAGGTGTGGAACTTAAATAGAGGAGGCTGGGAGGACAGGGAGAGGACTTCTGGGACTTAGGGATTGAGGGCTGGGTGTTGTTACCACGGGGAGAACAACTTCATCTGCTGGAGTTTCTATCTCTTCCTGCAATAACTGACCAGCTTCTACATCAAAGAGAGCCTTCCTCTCGGCCCCATGGGAGCATTAAGATTTTACTTCAGTGACTTTCCAGGAGCAACTGAACCTCAAAGCCAGTTTATAGCCTGACCCACACACTGAGCAGGATGGTGGCTCTCAGAATCTTGTTAATCACACAGGGAGGGGCATTTGTGCCCCTGGGGAATGGGCTTGATCCTAGGCCCTGAGGACTGAGCCTGGGAGCTGCCCCTAGTCTGGATGGGAAGCTGCTGGCTTCTCTAGGTACAGTTCCCTGTCCCAAAGCTCTGCTCACCTGCAGAGGCCATGCTGAATGAGGGGCAGCGGCCAATGTAAGATCACCCTGAAGGGTTAGAGTGGTATGGGCGGCACTCTGCGGGGAGGATTCTACCATCGTTTGCAGCCCACCCTGGGTCCAGCTCGTGGTCTGCTGTTTTCTTTTCACCTAATATTGGAAATTGTGCATCATGGTGGCAATTCTGAGTGATTTACAAGGATGGCAGGCCAGGTTGGGTCACTAACATCTAAGAAAGCTCAACCCACACTTGTCTTCTCAACTTGTCACCCACCAACAGTGAGCCACCTTAGAACAAAAAGGTAGATACAGTTGCTGCTGAAAAGGGCTCTGCTCAGTTGCTGAGCTGAGGGCCCTCACCCGCCTTCCCAACATGGCCCCAAGAGGTGCATTCACTAGACTTTTGGCAAAGGAGCAGCTCTCGGTCCCATTTAGTAGATGAGGAAGCTTAGGTTCACAAAGGGAAGGTGTGCATCCTGGGACAGCACGAGAACATGAATGCTGACATGTCACACTCCAGGCCTGTCTGAGTCACTGTGATTCCCCCTCTTTCCAGCCCTCTTCCTGACCCTGCTGGTTTCTCTAATTAGAACAAATTTTTCAAGAGAGAAAAGCAATATTACTGGGCATCTCCATACTCATTGGCCTCTGCTCATTCTTGACATATCATAATTGTGTCCTGTTATTCCCAAAGCATCTGGCATGGGAAATACGTGCTCTGTTGGCTTTAGATAAATGCTTGTGGCATATCTGGCTTGTGGGACAGTCCTCAAAAGAAGATTAGGATTCATTTACCTGGTTTTCAACTGGTTGGGTGGTTTTAAAAAGTGATCACCAAGTATGTATTTGCTTGTTGTTATTAAGTAGTCCTATCTGGAGTCAAGGGGATGGTGGTAGAAAAAATATTTTAAAAATGAGAGGTCCCAGCACTCTGGGAGGCCGAGGCAGGAGGATCACACATCTGAGCCCAGCCTGGGCAACTTAGTGACTTAGTTAGACTGTGTCCTTCCAAAATAAAACAGAATCAAACCAACCCAAAAACCTGAAAGGATTGGGCTCAGTGCCACTGCTTGGGTTCAATCCTCAGTACCACCCACCACCACCACCACCACCACCAAGAAAAAGTTGAAAGAAAGATCCAGTGATCCAGTGCTACCTTGTCAATGCCAAGATGAAGCAGAAAAGAATGTTGGGGGAAGAGGAAAGAGGAGGGGGCTGGCGAATGGGTCATTCTGATCCTGGTTCTTGTCACTCACAGAGCACAGCATATTTTGAGCCCTCTGTGGTTAGCGTGAGGAGAGTGATCTGGTGATATTTGGGGTTTAGGGTGTTGTCTAAAACCTGCTTCTCCCTCATGGTGGCCCATGTTAGCTTTAACTACTAGTTCCACTCAGATCTGACGGGGCGGATCACTCAGAGCAGACTTGCCACCCTATCCCAAGGACACAGGTCACACAATCCTCTGTCCCTCACGCTCCCTTTACTTTTGCATTCTGCATCTTGTTAATAGCCACATTCCAACACGGGCTCCGTTTTCTCCAAAAAACTCAGTCTTAGACCTTACAGAAGCCAGGGGCCAGATGGAGGATTGCATTTCCTGAATTTTTAATTTTTTAAAATTTATTTTTAAGATAAGTCCTCACTCTGTAGTCCAGGCAAGTCCTCAACTCACTATATAGCTCAAGTTGGCCTTGAATTCACAGCAATTCTCCTGCGTCAGCCTCCTGAGTGCTGGGATTACAGGCGTGCCCCACCTCTCCTGGCAAATGGCCTGAATTTTCACAGTGCTAGCAAAGCTAAATACAAACAATAAGCATAAAACGGCCAACTAATGCCGAAGCCCTAGATGTGGACTCAGCTAACCTAGTGGCCAAAAGGCTCTGACAACAGCCCTAAGAGAGGAGCAGGGGACAATGTGACACACAGTAGGTCTCAGGGCAGCCTCTGGTGCTCCTTGTTGGCCGAATCCTCTCTAGTTTGGGATCCGGCAGAGACCTCAGAAGCCTCCTCCAGATGTAGTTGAGGGGCTTTAAGTGCCTCTGGGGAAGGTCCCTGCACTTTCCTTAAGCGAGACCAGAGATCCCAACTCTGCAGCCCAGGAGAGCGCCCTGACCTCCCACCCTGACTGGCACTGGTCAGCCAGGAGAGACCAGCAAGGCCCAGCAGGAACCTGCACGGGCTCCCATAGAGAACAGAAGGAAGTCAGCAAACGTGCCTGAATGTCCCACGTCACATCTGTGCAAACTCAAACCTGGCTGTTGTTCCTTTCAGCTGCCACAGGCGAGAAAAGAAAGCCGCTTCCCTACCCAGGGACTCCGGGAAGGGCTTCACGTACCTTCCTGCTGACCACCCTCTGGGCACGCTTTTCCTGCCCCCACCACCTGTCCCAGGGGGTCCTCTGCCCGCACTGGCTCCATGGCCTTCATCCTGGCCGTCCCCAGGACCTCAAGTACAAAGCTCACTTTTGTCCCCAGTTTGGATGCAGTTGGGGTAATTTTTAATACATTCCTTTTTACTCTTCATCAACTTCAAACGTCTCGACATGTCCTGAGGGCAAAAGAAGTGATCTAAGTCTCTGATTAGCAGCGGAGTGGCCTAACGCCTTGCTCTTTTTGAAATACTGACATTAACGGGGAAAATTACTCAAGCTCTCTTGTTACTTCCTGGGCCTAATTAAGTGGCTCTGCAGGTGACTCAACTCATATTTTTCAGAATGACATCAGACTTATTTTCCATTTTAATAGCCTGCTTACTTCATTGATTTTTTTCTAAATCCAATTTCACTTTCTAGTGTAATTTTTTTATCTGATTCCCCCCCACCCCCATGCCTTAGGAAATGCTAATTCTCATAATAGCACAACTCCAGTCGCTAAAAGTGCCTCATTTTTTGAGCCCCAAATTAGAATTTGAAGACAGAATTGGAGGTGTGACCTTTACTTGCTGGGTACTGAACAGCTTCTCAGAGTGCTGGAGTTGTCAGTACTAACTACTGGGTGCTGTTCTGGCAAGGGTCCAAGAACATTGCCCCAGAGGTGGTGTCTGGGTCCCTGTAAGAAGACACGCACTGCTCCCAGAGGCCTCTGAGTCTGTGGAAACATCTCCACACTGTCCCCTTCCCTGGACCTTTCTAGGAGGGCAACTCTAACCTCATAAGTTTGTTTTGAGCATCTTTAATATTTAATAGGTGGCCTTGTAATGTGTCTTCATTATTGTTACTGTCACGTGCTAGATGTCGCTGTTTGGAGGAGACATGAGAGTTATTATCTCAGTGTTATTATCTCAGTGTCTGAGCTCACGCAGCCTTATGTAAAACAAGGTGCAAAGGGTTTGCATCATGTGTGACTTTATTTTCATATGAGTGCTTCGTTTGCATGGATAGGTATGTGCATGCGCGCGCGAGCGTGTGTGTGTGTGTGTGTGTGTGTGTGTTTGTGTGTGTGTGTGTGTTTAGGGGCTGGGTGAGCTGGTTGAATTTTACTTTCTGCTCTTTTCGGGAATTTTCCTCTGTTTGAGGCTTTGTGCCCTGCTTTAATTTCCCAAAAAGGAGTCACTCCTAGTAGCGCCTGGGAGAAAGAAGATGGACTGAACTGGCACGGAAGGCCTGGCCAAGCATTGTTTCCTGCTGATTGGCGTAGCCCTACTCACTGCAGCCCACAGTGGCACAACATTAATCTAGGCAGGACAGCGGACGGGAGCAGGTGATCTCTGTGTCATCCAGAGCTTTCTCCTCAAGGCTCAGGTGAAACTAGACAACCTCCCAGGGGCACATGGATCTGAGATAATCTGTCTCTTTCTATACTGGAGATTGAACCCAGGGCCTTCCTAAGGAGCTACATTCCCAGCGTCCAGCCCTTTTCTTTCTTTTGAAACAGGGTCTCGTTGATGGCCCGGGCTGGGCTCAAACTTGTGATCCTCCCTCCTCAGCATCCTAGAGTAGAGGAGGTACATGCACCCGACACCACGCCTGGCTCCTGAGAAATTTCTTTAAACCTGCAGGGGTGAAAGACGAGGTAAGCACTCATTAAATGTTCATTTCCCTCCTTCTTCAGTATTTGCATAACGATAATTTGAGGAAATCAGTGGCTGCTCAGTCGGAAGGACACACGCTCTAACGATTATTTCCCCCATACTAAAGGCGCCAGCCTGCTTCTCTGGGTGTCTAGCTTCCTGGAAAGGACTGAGCAGGCTCATTCCAAACCAGGCCCCATTTGAAGCACAGCTGCAGTGTCACCCAGAGTTCTATCCCGAATGACAAAGTATTACTTAGGCTGGCCCTATCACAGAATTCCTTCATGCACACGTGCACTAATGTGCACATGCATGCACATACATGCACTCCCTGTCACTTGCCATGTGACAATCTGTTCTGCTTCTAGACTCTGCCAACGGGAAGCCATCACCAAATGTGGCCCTTGACCTTGGACCTCCAGCATAGACGGGAGAGCATGTTTCCCAGGACCGAGCTCTGATCACCCGGTTCTAAAGGCCCAGCTGGACTTGAAAACTGGCAACAGATCGGATCTCTCCAGGGCTGCTGTGCCAGCCTGGAATGGCCCAGCCTGCTCCAAATGCTAACTCTGATTTGATGATCATATATATATATATCTACCTCACATACAAAAAAATTAAAAGACAAAACTCTTTCCAAACCATTCATTGTGACCGAAAGTGAGATGGTGTCGTTGTATCAAGCACAAAACAGTGCTAGAGCAGATAGAGAAACGTGCTGAGTCCCTGAGATGGACTTGCCCGTGATCACGCAGGGAGATCACCGGCTGAAGAGATGCTAAGGATGACGGGTAGACGCCAAGATATGGGAGAGAGAGACGAGCCCAGGTGCTGGGCAGGGAGTTTAATTGTCTCTTGGCACCTGTGCTGGCTAAGCTAACTGTGCCAACCTGATCAGCTTGAAAGCCACTGAAAGGATTCGTAAGGACCACTTCTGGAGGTATCTGGATGGGTCACGGAGGCAGGACTTTGCCACTGCTTGGGAACTGTATCTGGGCCTTTGCTTCTTCCTTCTATCTCTGTCCCCTGTGCTGTTTCCTGGCCACTGTGAACTCAGCAGCCTCGTTCTGTCAAGTGTTCTGCCATGATGTTCCCACCTAGACGCCAGCTGACTATGGACTGAAGCCCCAGAAACCATGAGCCAAATTAAACCTCTCCTCTTTTAAGCAATGGGTGTTGAGTAGTGTGTTTCAGCCACTGAAAAGTAATAATACAATGAGATTCCCTCACATTGTTGTGGGATTCACGGTTTCCTCCTGCCCATCTCCCAGCTCCTACTTGCACTGGGTCCACTCCCTGAGTGGGTGTTCTGCTGCATTTCCGGAGTCCCTTCTTGGGAGCCACATCAATCCTAGAGATCTACCATGAAAACATTTGTGTATGTGCAGACTTTACTACATTGTGTGGAAGGAATGCCTGGCTCCTAAGAGGTCTTTAACAAGTACTTGTGAGAGAAACTAATAGAAGGTCTCCAAGTTGAATGTTAGAGTAAGACATTCCTGTTTGTAGAGGTCTTCTACTCTTCTCCCTCCTGGAGCACCACCCTTCCCATCATGGTCCAGAATCTCGCGTGCTGCCTACAGTGACTGATGCCTTCAATGTGTTCCTCTTCTCTGCTCCATGCTTTGTACTCTGAGTCAGTGGGGAAGAGGGGCAAGGGTGGGGTGCAGCCAGGGTCCTCTCTGTCTCTACCCACCACCCTAGAAGAGGCCAGGTTAGGAAGGAGGTGGTAGGTAGGTTTCTCTGGACCATGCGTGGCCTCACTCTGCCACCTTGGGCCTCAGTGCCCTGGAGTGTCTCACTGGAGCTGCTGTTCTAGCAGGCTGGGCTGCCTCTTGGCCAGGTTCCCGGGATACCAAGTAATTAGGTCACCAGCAGGGAGGTTGTGGCCAGCCTCTGGTGCTCTGTGTCCTCTTATCTTTGCTGGGAAGGCGGGGGTCCCCATCTAACAGCGCTTTATTACCTTTGCTCTGCACAGTTGGGGTGGTGCTTGCTCCTTGCTTCCTCAAAACTGGGCATCAGGGTGTCCAGAGACCACCCATAAGTTGTAAGCTTAGAAAGAAAATTGAGAAACCGGCTGACGAAATGCAGGAAGGTCGTTGGGGATGGAGGGAGAAGTGCACCATGCAGGAAGAGCACAGAGCCCTTTTGTAAGATGCTGTTGTCTTCCAGCTTTGACTGTGTTTTCAAATTATTCTCTAAATTGTATGTGTGCTAGGTGAGTGTAGTGAAGGAGGCCTGAAACCCCAGCACTCTGGAGGGCGGCAGAAGGGTTTCAAGTTTGAGCCTAGATTTGGCAACTTGGCTACTTAGCAAGGCCCGTCTGAAGGGGATGAAGAACAAGAAAAGGAGGAGGAGCAAGAAGGAAAGGAGGAGGAAGTGGCGTAAGAGGTGGGGGAGGGGATGTAGCTCAGAGCAAAGTCACTGGGGTCATTCTCTAGTACCACACATTCACCCCCTCAGTACGCACACCACACACACAAACTCACTCACACACACACACACACACACACACACACACACACACACACACACACACGCACGCACACATACACACACACACACACACATATGCACACTATCTGTATACATTTTATGTGTTCTTCCACACTGCATGATACATTTTATAATGCATATGGTTGATTTCATAATTGTGCTAATCACCTGTCTTTTACTGTGACAAAACACCTGCGGACAATCAACTTAAAGGAGGAAAGTTTTATTTGTGCTCATAATTTCAGAGGTTCCAGTCCACGGTTGACTGGTTTCATGGCTTTTAGGTCTGTGGTTAGGGAGGACATCCTGGCCAAGACTGGTAAAGGGAGCTGCTTACTTCATGGTAACCAGAACAGCGAGAAAGAGGTGTGTGGGGGCCAGGTTGGGGGGTGTGGGGGGGAGGGCTGCAAACCAGAAATGGTCATGTCCCCATGATCCAGCCTCTTTGCTGGGCCCCACCTCCTGTGTCCATCCCCTCTCAACAATGCCATCACATTGTGATGTCATGAATCAATTAAATGCATCCACTTGAAGACATTAAAAGCTCTTGTGATCCAATCATCATCTAGAGCCCTGCTTCTGAACATGAGAAATTTTGAGAGATGTTTTAAATATAAGCCAAGGCAATAATTAATAGCATTTTTAGGAAGATCTTCCATCAAGACCAGACCTCCATCATCCTTCCTGAAGCCAGCCAGGCCTGATGGGCCTTGGGAAGGACCCCCGTGTGTACTGCCTGTACCCTTCCTGTGCCCCATGACCGCTCACGTCACACCCCTTCATGGCCTCCATCACCTTTGGCCACTGTCGTACTGGAACATTCTGAAGATCCCCAGCCTCTACGCACCCCACCTTGTCGGCACGTATGGAAACTGTGGAGACGGAGTGCTGCGTACAGCTCTGCTTCTGAGCTCCAGATTTCCTTCCATCTTGAGCGCTCACTGCGGGTGCCGGGGAGTTTGTCTGAAAGACTTCTAAAGCTTCCTGACACAGGGCATCTGTTTAGCACACGGAAGGAACCAGTGGGGCCTGGGCTCACGTTGGTGTCACAAGCCTGTGTTCTCCTTTTTTCCCCTCTGTCCCTTGTGAGTGGCACGGATCATTACTCCCTCCCTGCTTTCCCTGGCTTGACTTAACTTTCTTCCAAGCTTGAGGCCTTCTTCATGTGTTTGTGTCTAAGCACTCTATGTCATCCCTCCGCCACTTCTATCTTCAGCTTTCTCAAAGTCCTGCTCCACCCTCACCCCATCTTGGTCTCACTTTTCCCCTGCCCATGACTTTAATGCATTTCCAGTAGGAGTTGGTGGATTCTTCATTCAAACTGATGAAGGTCAAGGAAAATCTTAATAAAAGTGAGCCCAGCTTAACAACCCTGCCTTGGCACAGCTGGCCAAGGCAATGGGTTGCCAAGCCCATGTTACGGCCTTCTGGACCCTGAAGCTGCTCTGGCTCCCACTGGCCAGCTGGAATACTCCTTACTCTTCCAGAGACCCATTCTAGCCCTTTACTCACCAGCTCCAGAGGCCTTCCTGAGGATTCCTTAGTCTTGGGAGCCCTATTCAGGGAAGTGCGCTACCTAGTTTTGTACAGAGAACCCTAAATGAGATTTGAAACCACAGTAAGGAAGAGCCAGCACCCCCCCACCCCCGCAGCCCCAGCCCCAGCCCCAAGCCTAAAGCCTCCTTTTGCAGAGACAGCAGATCAGAGAGGGTAGCAGATCCACCTAGGCTTCCCAGCAAATTAGCTTCAGAACCCAGGCTCCGTGTGGCTCACCCTTTCCAACACACTTACCCTACTCTGCCCCTTCTTTCTTTCCATCTGTCTTTACAATTCTCTTTTGGTTATGCATCTTGAAAAGATTACTGAAACAGTGAAACCCTTGAACTTCCTAAGAGAAGCCACGTGAATCTTAGAACCTTAGCTGAAAACTAAAACAATACACTATGAAGAAAAGAGGATCATAGGTTTAATTATTTGCTTCTGATTTTGCACAGTTTGAGAGTTGGGTCCGTGAGCTTTCTGTTACTGTGATGAAATATCTGAGAAAATCAACTTATAAGGAGGACAGATTTATTTTGCTCCTTGGTTTCAGACTATGGTTAGTTGAGCTCACTGCTTTGGATCTCTGGTAACAAATCAAGACAGAAGCAGTGGCGGAGGCAAGCTATTCAGCTCATGGCTGCTGAGAAGCAAATCGAGAGCAAGAGGAAAGGGCCAGGACCCCGACGTCCCCTATAAGGGCACGCCCCCAATGACCTAACTTCCTCCTACTAGGTTCCACCTCTTAAAGGTTCCACAACCTCCCGAAAGAATCACACACCAATGGCCAAGCTTTCAGTACAAGTGCCTTTGGAGGACAGTTCAGATCCAAGCTGTGGGTAAGAAGAGAGACAATGTTTACTTTTCTCCAATCGCTGTAAAGCAGACAGATAGAATATGTGCAGGAACTACAGCCTTCATCCTTGCCTGTGGTTTTGCTGTCATTGCTTTCAGTTACCTGCAGTAAACTGTGGTCCAAAGCAAGGAAAATTCATGACATAAAAAATAACTTTTGAATAACTTACTACTATGTATTGTTATAATTTTATCGTTAATTATTGCTAATATCTTCCTGTAACTAATTTATAAGTCACACTTTATCTTAAGTATATACATATAGAAAAATATAGTATATACAGGGTATAAAGTATCTGAAGATTCAGGCATTCATGGGGATCTTATAAAGTCTTTCTTGGATAAGGGAGGCAGTGTTTGCTCACAGTTGGGGGACAGGTTCAGAGTGTGTGCTCAGGGCCAGGAGGGCAGGACTACAGCGCTTATTCTGTCCTATCAGTGGTGGGGAGGGGTGCAGCCCAGAAACCCTGGCTTTCAACCTTGAGCACATGCCTCCCAGACTAGCCACCTCCAGTAGACAACCGAGAAATACTGCGAATTTGGATTCTTATTAGCTGCTGCCTGACCTTGGGCTGCACTGGCCACCACATTTCCAGCACTGGCCCTATGCCTGGTGTGTCACTGAGCAGCAAATTTAGTGCAGGTCAGACCTACAAGGCACTGTGAGTTTGCTCGGCCTTTGTGAGGCTAAGAGGATGGCATTATATTACCTATAATCCCATGAGTCATTAGAGACTGCTCTGAGCATATTGGGGCGGAACTGGCATTCAGTCAATAAACTTTACCAAGCATTAATTACATGCCAGGCACTGTGCTAGGAGCTATGGGTACACTTAAGAACAAAATAGCTAGTTCTTTGCTCTACAGGAACAATCAATCTACTCCAGGCAGATGTTAAACGATTTGATGAAAACTAACTTGCATACAACACTAAGAGAAAGAGCACTGGGAGAAGGACAGAATTTCTCAAATGCTGACATTTAAGGCTCAGCAGCATCAGCAAGGAAACAACTTGTGCAAAAGCTTAAGTCGGGGCAGAGGAAAGGGCTACATGGTAGGATCGGAGGACCTGAGAAGAGAGATAAGAAAAAGGAAGAAAAATTAGGGCCCAGAGGCTGGGGGAAAGTTTAAGGCTTTACATGATGAGTATTAGTCCGAAGGGCCTGATAGTCTAAGTGACATGGTCTGATCTGCACCCGATGAAAGGCACCCTCTCTCCCGTACAGACTGGAGGTAGGGAAGGAGAGTTGGGGGATCCATAAGAGACAATTGCAGTGGAAGGTGGCAGGTGACCGATGGTGCCTCGTCACTCCCTTGATAAATGACTGTGGTAGCAACTGGCCTTTCTCAGTTTCCTGTATGTGATGTTAGGACACTTACACTTTATGTAAGCTGTTGTGAGAACTGTATGGTTGGTAAAGGTGGGTGCCCCGCCTCTTCCCCAGGCATCACTTCTATGGGTTCCAGTAGGAAGGCTCAGGGACTCAGGACATGCGCACTTCACATGACGACTTTGCTTTTTTGTTTTGAGATGGAACAAACAAGATCCTTAATTTCTGTGGAACTGTCATTCAGTCAATAAACTTTTGCTGACTTTTCTTTCTTGGTTTGTGCTTCTTGTGTCTTAGTGTTTGTCAGGAAAATTAAGTCTTCTCTTCTGCCCTCATATCACAGCCAACATGGAGACTTCTGTGATCTTGGGAGGAGGGGAGACTTCCCACTCACAAGCCACCAGTTCTATAGCTATCTTTTTTTATATAATAATGATCAAGCCCAGGATCCTCACATCATCCTCAGCCTTTACTTGTTTATTTTCGAGACAGTGTCTCTCTCTGTAGTCCAGGTTGGTCCTGAGATCACCATACAGTCTACACTGTCCTCTAACTCATGGCAGTCCTCCTGCCTCAGCCTTCCATGTGCTGGGATTAAAGGCATGCATCACCATGCTCAGCTAAATTTTATGGGTGTAGAGCCTTGCACAGACTAGGTAAGTGCTTTAACCACTGAGCTATATCCCCAGCTCCAATCCCATTTTTTAAAATTTTGAGATGGGGTCTCACAAAGTTGCTAAGATGCCCAGGCTGAGCTTACACTTACAATACTCTTGTCTCTACCTTCCAGAGTGCTCAGGTTACAGTCCCACACTATCAGGCCCAGCTGTCCTGTGATTCCCCTCAGTTCTGATACTATCTCCCTGGAGATGCCATCAGATCCCTCCAGTTGACAGCTTAGCTACCAAACTTGTCTCCCTTTTAGATGTCAGTCACAAGGTCTAGTCATTCAGTTAGCAATCAGGGTTTCTACAATCCCATCCTCTGGGTGGATCAGTTTGTTGGGGCAACTCACAAAACTCAGGAAAATTCCTGCATTAACTGTTTTTATTTTTTATAGAGGTGGTTAAAAAGGACACAGAAGTGGGGATGTCCCCTTCAAGTTCTGCCTTCCAGGAACCTTTCAGCACTTGTCATCCAGAAGCTCTCAAAACCCTGTCCTTTGAACGTTTGCTGGAAACTTCATTGCCCAGGCATGATTGCTAATAGTAGACCTAAGTGGAGCGACTAGAAGAGGCCTGAGTAGCTGTCCTCTTGGCCTCTCTGTGCAGTATTTCTTTCCCTTGGGGTGGGACAGGACCCCTCTGGAATGAAGAGGGTGCTATGACATATGACCAGACAGGGTAGGTTGGAAAATGCCTTCATAGCTAGCCAAGAGCAGGGAAAGATTTGAGTCTGTATGACCCACGTTGGGGAAGGAGTTGGGACCCAGGAACTGTGGATGAAACCCCAAAATGGCCATCATACTTAGAAAGTCTTTTCTTCATTGCTGTGCCATCATAAACATAATCTCTTACGGTTGAAAATTTTCATTTTTCCATTTGGTCTTTACACCATCTGGAATTCGTGTGTGACTGTGCTCAGCTTAGGTACTGCTCGGCGTTGTGGCACTGAGCAAATTGGGGCCCCCTTGTTCCCACCTGACAAATGAGAATGCAGGTTTAGGCCATCTCTGAAGCATCTTCCTAACTTGTGGCTACAAACACTCAGGTTCTTTGCTTCAGCCTCTGACCAGAGTGATGCGACGATCCTGCTGTGTCCATGTCCCGTGTGAGCACAGAGCCATGTTGACATGGGGCTGGCTGCTCCCCTGCCCTTTCTTCTCTTCTAGAAACACAGCAAATCAACTTCAAGCAGATTACCCAAGACCCACTTCCCAGCCAGAACTGTGCTTTAAATCATTCCTCTTGGACATTTTTGTTGTAACTGTGAGGCAAGGACGCAGGTCAGTAAAGGGAGGAGAATCTTTGGTGACTAGAATTGTTATTAAAACCATATATCTGATGATAGTGACTTTTTTGGAAATTCTGACTTGCAGGACATTTAACTCTGTTCAACTTTTTCCAACTTGCACTGAAGGAGGCTCTGAGAGAAAAGGGAGGTTGGCAGGTTAGTGACCACCTGCTGGGAGGTGGGGCCCTGGGAGTGAATGGCTGGCGGTAGAGACAAGTGCTAATACAGAAACAAAGCTTGATTATAGTGATACTCAGTAACAATGAGCAACCCTATCAGGCCACTGCACACACACAGCAATAAAAGCTTTATCTGAGTCCGATGGCATTGACCTATAATCCCAGCACTCTGGGAAGCTGAGGCAGGAGAGTCACAACAGGATCCCAAACTGGGCAACTTAGCCAGACTCTGTCAAAAATAAAAATGAGCTGGGGATGTAGATCAGTGTGAAAGCCCTAGGTTCCATTTCTTTGTACCAGAAACAAACAAACAAAGCCCATTCTTCACTCTGATTATTGTAATCATCCCTGAAAATATGAGGCTGAAGCAGGCTGACATGCTAAACATCCCCCACCCCCTCACCAGCAGTAGAAGCAGGGAGACCCCAGCAGGATGGAAGGCCTAATGGAGGGGATCCCCAACTCAGGGCAACCAGGAGTGAGTGGTGTTGGCAAGGAATCTCAAGCCAAGCTCACTTTAGGAAAAGCTATGCACGCAATCAAGAACTGGGGGTAGGGGATAGTGTCCTGTGTTTCTCAGAGGTCTGAGAGGGGGACCAGGAAGAAAGTCCTCTGCCAACTAGTGTCACGTCCTACTAGAGCAGCCCTACCTGTTTCTCTGGCCCAGGGACAAACTGAGGATTTTGATGTCTATGTATCAATTTGACTGGGCCCAAGGCAATCTGACATTTAGTCCAGTGTTTCTGAACAGGATTAACATTTAATTGATAGACTCGAGGGAACAGGTGGCCTTCCCTAATGTGGGTGAACCTTCTGCAAGCAGCTAGATGCCTGAAGAGAAGGAAAGCGGTGGCTGCCTTTGAAATAAGGCAGCATCTTTCCTGCCTTTGGATTCCGACTGAGATGTGAGTTCTTCCTCCGTCTGGGCCTGTGGGCCTCCACATGGGAGTGAAACCTTGAGCTTTTCTGGTTTCAGGCCATTGGACTTGGACTAGACCTTCATCCTCAGTTCTCCTGAATCTTGAGGATGCTCTGGTCTGGGAACTTATCAGCCCTATCGTGGCATGAGCCAATTCCTTATGATAAATCTCTCTCTTTACACACCCACCTACATGCACAAACGTGCTTATGTACACACACAGATGTGCCTCAACTTATGATGGAGATACATTTTGATAAACCTATTTCAATTTCAAAAATACAGTAAGTAGAAAATGCACTTAATACCTCTAATCTACAGACGATTCTATCTTAGCAACACAGCACATTGGAGAGCTTGAATTGCCTCCCTTGAGACCATGTGGCTGACTGGGAGCTGCAGGGGCTGCCACTGCCCACCTTCGTGGGGCAAAGTTTGGAACCCTTAGCCCTGGAAAAGATCAAAATTTAAAACCCAAAGTATGGTTTCCACTGAAGTTGAGGAATGTAAGTCAAAGTCTTGTAAGGTGAGGACTGTGTGTGTGTACACGAATTCTATTGTCCTGTTGCTTCTGTTTCCCTAGAGATCTTTGGCTCGCAGGAAGTCCCACAGAACACATGTAACTTCCAGAGTGCACCTCTGCAGAAATGGGAGGCAGTGCCCCAAAGGGAAACATTGTGGGATGGCAGAGACCAGTAGAGGTTTACAGTGGTTAATTCACACTTGAAGCAGAGGAGGTTCCCTCCTTGGGTCTCCAGGAACATGTCACTTGTGTGTCCATTCATATACTAACATGCGTGTGTATGTGAGCATGTGTGTGTGTCTGGTTTCTGCACCCATGAGCTTCCGACCAATCTTCAATCCACTTAGATAATGTTCAAGCATAGGTTTTAAATTCTTCAGAGCCAAAATGGCAGTCTACACACAGAGAAGGAGGACCCCCAGCCACCCTGACTGGGGTGATAGGACACACCTATACTCCTGCTATTTCTCTTCCGCTATCCTCAGGCAGAGGCTGTACCTTCTACTTTTGTTTTAAGTTAGAGGAGTAGAGCCCCTGCTCTCTTACAGTTGTGCACTCCTTGGCAGGGAAACACAGTCTATAATATGTCATACCCACTCACTCACCAAGGCCAACCCAGAACAGGCAAATGTCCTGATCCCAGGGGGGCTAAGTATGTGCAAAGGTGAAAAGCAGTGGGCAAACATTGCTTACCTAGGTCATGCCCATCTAGCCATTCCATAGCTGAGGGATCATGCCTGTAAGTCCTTGAATGCCAGCAAGAGCTGACTGGGAGAACTTGGTGACTCTGGCAGAGGCCCTCTTTTAGGGAAGTTTCTAGAACAGGGCCATGTAGCCTGGAATTATTGTGCCATGTCATCTTAAAAGCTCCTGTTCCTCTGGAGTATCCTTAAGGGATATACATGCCCATGCTGGGCCACAACTATAGTGTCACCATTTGCCCATTTCCTTCATAAGCAGGGCTAGATGACTCTGTCAGTGTCCTGATCCCCTTGCCCGTATACCATGAAACCTGCGGTCTTCGTGAGATCATGTTGGTTTTTTGGAATCAGCCCCCTCCACTGTTAATTGGAGATAGTCTTCTCATCCATCTTGTGAGGCAAGAAGAGGTCAAATGTCACCCTCATCAACTGTACAGCTGGTGCTGGAGAACGTGACTTGCATGCTGTCTTCATTCTGTTGGTCAGAATCACAGGCAGCTCAAATCCTGCAGACCTGTGACTATCTATGAGACAGGGCTGGGGGAAAAGTGACAAGTGAGGGACATAGCAGAATGAGGGCCACTGAGGTGCTGGGTCTCAGGAGGAAGGCAGAAGAGGTTGTTCGTCATGTTCCCCATTCCCTGATCCCAATCCACTGGTGAGGAAGGTCCTCATTGAGTTAGGCCTTCCCACTGTGACCTTTTACTATGTCAGCTCTAGGCTGAGACTGTCCCAGTCTGGACATATGGCAGCTTGTTATCTTCAGAAAGTGGTCACATTGTCCACAGCATATGGACACCCCACCCCACCCCCAACCCTGTAGAACAGAAAACAAGTGTTGAGGTGCTCCGAGGCCTCCCCAGCAGAGGTCTGTACTGCCACAAAGCTGATCTTGCTACTTATGTTCTGCCAGCACTGCCTGGATACTTCTGCAGGGTGAAGGGGGCTACCTAGCCAGAGAGGGGAAGATGGCACAGAGGCTTCTTCTGAGCCCAGCATCTGGGCATGTCATTACTATTTTCAAGTGGTTTTAAAACTTATGTAAACCAAGGGGCTGCACTAGGACTGAGATAATCCCTTTTATGTGAGACTGACCTTCAGGATGAGTACTATAGACCACCCCGAAGACCAGGCATGGGCAGCTCCCGCCAACCACTGCCTGCCTGACACTGTCCCCTAGATTGCAACACTCCTTCCCTTTCCTCATTTCCAGAACTAACCTAGCCACAGTGGGAGTTGGTGTCCTCAGGAAATAAGCCAGGATGCTCACCACTGCTGCCACCCTGCCCCTCCCAAGGCAGCAGTCTCCACCAGCCCCTCCCCTGCCTTCTCCACCTTCCTGGCCAGGGATGTAATGACACACCCCTTCCCATAAAGGTGTATTTCTTTCCACATAATTTTCTCCTGTATTTTTAATTTTCATCTTATTGCAATGAAAACTCATAGCATGATGTCTATACTCTTAACATATTTTTTAAGCGCACGCTACATAGCATTCTTGGCTATGGGCACAATGTTCTAAGTAGATACTTAGGGCTTGTCCATCGTGTTTGACTGCCAATTTTTGCCTCTTGATTAGCAACTCCCCTTTCCTCTTCCTCCCACCCCCACCACCTACCATTCCACTATTGTACTGTCTGTTCCTACAAGCGTAATGCGCTTTCATGTACCTCATGCAGTATTTGTCCTGGGACTGATTTCACTTAGCATAACATTCTTCAGATTTACCTGCGTTGCCATTTATGGCACAATTTCCTGCTTCTTTGTGACCCAGTAATATTCTGTGATAGGCATGTGCGCTGTCCACTTGTCTGTCAGTGGATGTTTACAGCATTTCCTCACCTTGTCTATTGTGAATAAGATGAGGATGAACACAGAGATGCTGATTATTCTGGGTAAATTCTCAGCAATGAGATGGCTGGATCCGACGGCAGCTCTATGTTTAATTTGTGGTAAGTTTCTTCCAAGTGCTCCAGATGCAGCCTGTGCAAGAGCCGGAGAAAACATGGGTGGGCTGGAATAGTCACTGCAGTGCCTGGTGGAGAGAGATGGCAGCTCAAGCCAGAAGGGAGGCGGGGAGGAAGAGAGACAGCGGTAAGTGGATGGATTTGGGGCACATTTGACAGTGGACACCTCCAGGTTCCCTCCTGCTTTGGGGTACCCTTCTTTTGATTTTCTTCAAAGGCATTTGTGTCTTTCTTCCATCCACTAATGACGACTTGTCCCATAGCTTAGTGATGCTCATAGTGGGTGTGGACAGGGACCAGCACTTCATAAGTTGTGCATTGACTGTCTGTGATCTGACTTGTTAGGATGTCCTCAGACTGCACTCTGAGGTCACGGGACTTCAGTGTGCAACAGGAGCCCGATGAGCCCTGATCCACGTTCTGCGGCCTCCTGAGCTCTTCTTAATGGTACTGAACTCCACCCTACTGCAGGGTATTTTAAAAGGCACTAAAAGACTTGGTGGTGTGGCTCAGTAGAAGAGCACTTGCCTGGCAGGCTAGTGGCTCCAAGTTCAATCCCCAGCCCCCACGAAAAGAAACACTAGACTTTACCTCTTTTTTTTTCTATTTTTCACCTTGCCCAAGCAATACTATCCTTAAATGCAAATGCTTCATTTGATGATTTTGTGATATCTGTACAATGAATATCTAATATTTATTTACCTGTTATCTCTTTTTAGTGTAGCAAAGAATATCACATCGAAATTGTCGAAATTGTCATTTTATTACTTTTAAAAGTACAATTCACTTGCCATCAGTCCATTCACACATCATCCAACCCTCACACCCTTTCCTCACCCACTGGAAACTCAGTACTCATTAAACACTCACTGCTCGTTTCTGCCTGCTAGCAGCCTCTGGAAGCCACTGTTTCACTTTCTCGCTCTGTGAACTTGACTGCTCTATATAGCTCATGGAAGTGGAATTCTACAAAATGCGACACATGACCAGCCTGGGCTAAAGAGCAAGACCCTGTCTCGAAAACAAAAATTAATATACACTAAAGTAATATACAACTTAATGACAAAATTACTAAAACACAATAAAAATGCTTTGCCACATACCTCCTCAGCTATCACATGCCCAATGTAACCATATTGTCTTATTTGTTCTTTGTCAGAGCTTTTTGAGGTGGATTTTTACTTTCCCGTGTGGAACCCTTGACTAACTTGGCACCATACATGGCAACATTAAGCTCTTGAAGATCACACCCTCACACGTGGAAGTCTGTTTCTCACACACATATCACATCAGAGGCAGTCACATAGCCCTCTTCTCTTTGTGACCTTGGCACATGGACAAGGTCAGCCGGTAGTAACCAGAGGAAGGAGGTAGAGAAGGCCATTGATGCTGACCTGCCTCGGCCTGAAATGGCCCAGGTCACTGTGGCTCACTGCCTGTGGTTCAGCACTAGCCACATGATCCAACCTTAAGCTGGGCGGGGGTGGGGGCAATAAGGAATGCAGGGTGAAAACGTGGGTGACCGGCAATGGCGGGAAGAGTCTGGCAAAGTAGAGCTGCTCTTGGAATCACAAGAGAAAGGATCAGGGCTTTGGGGAGAAGCCAGAGCCAGGATGCCACCCTTCAGGCTGCCTCCCTGTAATCCGCACCCTCGGTAATCCATCACACCCTCAGTAAACCACTGGTCCTAACCTAGCCCACTTCCCAACAGCATGTAACCTCCATAGATAATCTATAGCATCCAAATATAAAAGGCTTTGGGGGAAGTTCCAGCTCCAAACCGTAACATGTGAGTAGCATTATGTAAACAAACACATACAGTCAGCTTCTTATGTGCACTGGTTCTGCATCCATGAATTCAACCAACTGTGCTTGAAAACATGTTTAAAACTTCTCTCTGTATCAAAGGTTTTTCCTTGCTGTGACTGTTTAAACAATGTAGCATGACACCATTTATGCTATATCAAGAACTGTGAGTAATGTAAACATGATTTAAATATATGGAAGAACGTGCATACGTTTTATGCAAATATGATGACATTTAATACAAGAGACTTGAGCGTCGGTGGATGTTGGTATCTGCGTATCTACTGGGGGTCCTAGAACTAAGTACTTATGGATATGGAGGTACAACTCTCCCGTCCCCTTTTATCATTCAATTCTTAGATCAACTCTATAAAGAGGATACTATTTCATCCTCATTCCACAGGGAGGAAACTTCCCATCATGGGAACCAACCCAGACTGTGTAGCTCAGGATTTGCCTACTAGCCCCACATACGCCTCCTTTAATTGTGGGTGAAGATGGATTGATTCAGGCCCCTCCAGAGCTTTGCCATACAAGGAGCCTTCCCTTACAGGTCACACATGGCAATGTATGTGACTTCAGCCTGTCTCTTCCTTATCGAAGTATAGGACAAACCTCTCCCATCTTGGGCTTGCACCTGGGAAAATCGAGAGATCACCAAAACTGGAGAGTCCAGTTGCCCTTTAGGCAATAGGAAGCTCCATCTGTGCAGAACCTAGTGGTTCCAGAAGGGAATGCAGCAGATGTGAGCCTTGGGGAGGAATCAGCCCAAGAGGACCGACCTAAGACCCTGTCACATGTCTATGGAGACAGGTCCTCATGCAAATCAAGAGCCAGGCAACAGCTTGGAGTAAGTTGGCCTGTGGATAGCCTCCAAGGGATGAGGAGGTAGTTAACTGTCCTCAAGAGGTTCCAGAAGATTCTTCAACTTCCCATAGCACAGTAACCAGAGGATGGAGCCAGAGGCAGGCCCTGGTGAGGTGTGGGTGCCCCTCCACCCCAGCCTTGCACCTGAAGTATCTCTGAACTGATTAGGGACAGTCAGAAGAGTCCCCTCCACGTCAAAGGCACCCTCCAACTGACCTAAGCTGCTCCCACTAGGCCCCATCTCTTAAAAGTTTTATTACTTCCCAATAATGTCACAGGTGGAACACTAACATCTGGTATTTTCAGGGGCATTTCTGACACAGACTACCTCAGCTTTCGAAAAGATGAGCATCTCTCTCCACTCCACAGCCTTAGTCAGTGCTGGCTGGGTCTTTCAGCTGCATTCATGCATCAAGTCATAGCTTAGGGGGTCATCTTTCACAGAGGAAAGAATGACTAACAAGATCTCTCAACTGAAAAAGCAAGGTAGGCAGGGACATTTGGCCCAGAGGAGGGTCTCACCGCATGCAAGGGAGTCTCCATCCCCTTTCCCATCAAAGCCACGCCAAGCCACCAGTCTGCCTGTCCCTGTCTGCAGGGCCCCACCCTGGCTTCCTGCAGTCACTTGGCTTGATGGAGTTGGCTTTACTAAATGAATTTTTCACTTTCCGATAAAGCCAGGGCACAAAAGTCACTACCTGCTGAGGGACAAAGAGTATCAGCAAACACGCGCACGTGCGCGCACACACACATGCATACATACTCATGATCCCTAGTATGTTGTGGGGGGCAGTTGATGCTGACGAAGGAAACTGACTCTTCGGAGAGAAGTCAGTTGCTGGTTGTCCATTACCACCTCAGAAGACCCTGTGATATTAGGCCTGTAGTTGAATCACAGAATGTGTTTTATTTGATCCCCGAGTTATTGCAGAGGGCCATTGGTGCCAG